>DWEI01002945.1:0-13494 GCA_018245875.1 Mysoria ambigua | reverse complement strand
AGCGCAACATCGACAGAAGTGAGCTGCGCACTACACCACTGTACCGCACTACACAGCACTACACCGCACTACACCGCACTACATCGCACTACACCGCACTACACCGCACTACACCGCACTACACCGCAATATACCGCACTACACAGCACTACACCGCACTACACCGCACTACATCGCACTACATCGCACTACACCGCACTACACCGCACTACACCGCACTACACCGCACTACACCGCACTACACCGCATTATACCGCACTACACCGCACTACACCGCACTACACCGCAATATACCGCACTACACCGCAGTATACACTGCGCTACACTCATCACATCGCACTCTACGTCCACACCACACCGCCTTACATCACACATCGCCGCACTACAACGCACTATACCATACTACACAGCATTGCACCGAACCACACCACACTACACGATATCAAACCTCATCGCATTACACTGCAACACCCAACTACTTGTATGAAATATCTCGTTAGTACGCTACACTATCCGCGTTCTAAGCTCTGATGCGCATACATAGTACTGCACAAACAATAGTGTGCTGATTTACGTTAATTAAGCAATCCCGTATTGATGGTACATTTCCACCAGCGTTTATGCTGTTACTGGGGGTTCGTTGAAAAGTCGTTATTAATAGATGATAATTACGTCAGTTGTTGCAAGACTGTCAAGGGAAGTTCACAGGGACACAGGGAAACAATACATGCCAGCGCATTTTCCTTGAATGAAAACAAATATTTACAAGAAATGTGACAATGTATATGTTACTTTCCAATTACCTGAATACTATGCACAAGATTACAAAATATACACACACCGAGAATAAAGTATTGGAGTTTTTGAAGATACATACACACATGGATACTTACATACCCAACCAATCACATGGCCGACTGTTACATATTAAATTTAAGAATATTCACAACGGGGCCGCTCGCAGCCGCGCGCAGCGGACGGTCCGTGGGGTGAGCGACGGCGAAGTGGCGTCGGAGTGGCGTCGAGGTGTTGGTTGAGGAACCCGACTGTCGTAGTATGTCCTGTCGCCACACGAGGAGGCGGTCGTCGACCGACGTTCCGAGGTTTCCCGGCGGCGGGGCGGGAGAAGAGCCGCACGCAGACATGAAGCGAGTGTGGTAGAATTGAAGCGAGATGGAAACATGGGTGAATGTGTGTTCGAATTGAGAAACAGAAAAGTGCAGATATTACAGATAACATATGTTCATAGATGCTTCTTTATCTATACGGAAGCGTGTCTAAAATTGTATTGTTACAATGTTGATCATATCTACCATCCATTATACTAGGATTATGAAACATAACTTCACATCGGAATCATTTCATTTTGATGACGTCACCCATCAGCGGGCCGGGTGCAACATCTAGATTCCAACGGAATACATCACAGGATCATTGGTCACGAGGGTCGCATAAAAAATATTACATTACCAAGCATACATTGCTAAATGACACTAAGCATTAACGGTTTTATATGGCGCACATCGTGTCACGTTATGGCGATGAAGAGGAGTGTCAGGTGGACGTCGACCGACGTGGCGTACAGGGGCGGTCCTGCACCGACAGGACAGCGTAGGCTCGTGTGCTAGTGCGGGAACCAACGCGGACAGACACGCGCCCACCCGTCGCCCCGCGCGTCGCCCCCGCCCCCTCCCCGGCGGCGGGGTGTCACACGGAGCGCCGTCCTAATTTGCAAGGAAGGTTTTTCGCTTGGGCGTTTTGTTGGAATATTGAGGAAAAGGCTCCACTGCGAGTGGCGCAGAGGCCCGACGTGTGGCACCCCGGCCGGCGCCCCGCGCTCACGGCGCCGGTGTCGGCAGATTGCCGCGTGCTGAAGCGCACGAGCGCGGCGCCGCGCGCGCGCCGGCCGCGCGGCCCGCCGCCCGCCGCGGGCGTGGACGCCAGCCTGTTCAGCCTCACGCCGCCCAGCGCGGAGGCCGCGTCGCCCGCCGAGCGCGTCGCGAGCTTCATCACGGACAAGGCCGCCGCGTACGACGCCGCGCAGGCCGCGCGCCGCGCGCTAGCTAACGGCGCCGAGAGCCCGGAAGGCAAATTGCCGGAGGTGGCCGATGACGGGGCCGAGCGGTCGGGGGACAGATTCGTGCGCGCGGAGCCCCCAGACATAAACCCCAACCCCCACTCGTGAGTAAACGCGCCGACTCCTCCCCACACACTCACGCGTGCTCCCGTTTATTGTCCCCGTTCCGCGACGATTTTGTTCACTCGATCGATTCGAAAACAGATTTCGAATACTAGAAACTGAGCTATTTATTATGCTGAGCATGTATGAAAGAAAAAAATATGCGAGCCGTATCGAAGATCACTTGGGATCGATCGCGTGGACAAGTCGCGCGACGATCTGTCAGATTGACGGGTCCGGTGTGCCACTGTTGTTCCATGGTCACAGTATGTGTTCTCCATTGCAGTACGGAAAGACCTAACGCTGCGACTTCAGTTCAGGTTCTTTAACAACCTGCAAAAAGGGGCGCGTAGCCAATAGAAATATGTAAAGGTCAGGCCCGACGCCGGGACACGATGTTGGCACGGCCGCGTATAACATCCTTCGCTTCGATTAAAGCTTATTTTAAAGTGTCCAGTGTTGCCACTCACAAATAAACACGTCGTGGTGCAGTTTTATAAGTCTATACCGATGATAAACCAAACAAACACTAAATGAGAAAAAAAATACACAAGAAATATAAAAAACTAAATGGGGAACATTCAACACCAGATAAATATGAATTATTTTTTAACACAATTCCACACACTTAAAGCTCAGTATTATTACGAGGTTCTCATAGAACTGCACCAAATGGAAGGATTTTTGTACATCGCATATGTCACTTGCCAGTGACATATCAACTTTCTCGATTTAACATTTTTTTTTCTTTCTACGATTAATTCTATCTCTAAAATTCAACGTATAATAATAATAATAATCTATCATTATTGCAAACACAAACACGAAGCTGAGGTAGTTTAATATTTCAAGTGTTCTTTTTTTAACAGTTAACATTTGATTTTTAGCAGAGAGGGGAGCGTAGGCCCGAATGATAATATATAGAAACGTCGCCAAAGACCGGTAAAAGTCCAGTTTTGTTTGGCGCGAATGGTTCAGGCGTTTTTAAGATCTCGACGCCGTGCTAGTTTTTATTTTGTTATCGGGAAATAACTTTTTTTTTGTATACAGCGCCAAGGCTTATGCTAATACTCAGTTCGGCTTCTTAGGCCTTCGATCAGCCGTGGGGGTCTCAAATGCGACGACAGACGTGCGCTCCGT
This sequence comes from Mysoria ambigua, assembly GCA_018245875.1. NCBI lineage: Eukaryota > Metazoa > Arthropoda > Insecta > Lepidoptera > Hesperiidae > Mysoria > Mysoria ambigua. The sequence continues at coordinate 10,175 of DWEI01002945.1, read as the reverse complement.
TGTTGTTGTTTTTTTCTTTCTTTCATTTGCAAATTGCGCATCGCGGCGAGTCGTGTTCTGATAGCGCGATGCGATACGATTCCTAGATTCAATCAAAATCGAAACTAACATCAGCATGAGTGTGTGAACTAACTCGAATGTGTTTTTGAGTGTATTTTGAACATGGAGACCTAATTTGTCATGATGTATGTATTTCGATAGCATGTTGCGACGTGTCTATATAATTTATATCCAAACTTGTTACGTATGATAATAAGATGTTTTGATTTCTGTACCTTGATTGTTTACAGCATCAATCCTATTTGTACCCGTATTTTTCGATATTGCCGTTCATTACCAATATAGTTTTATTAAAAAAAAGAATTAATTTGATTATTCATATGACACATGAAAAAATTATATTTTATTTTTGTGGAATTATTGAGTACTTGAATATTTTTGTCTGGTCATAATTTTAATATCTATTGCAATTTTATCCGAATATTTAAACATATTTACGTCCCGAAGATTACAAATTAATGTGACGATTAAATAAGCATGATCGTTAATGCGATCGTAAAGTAGTCTAGTATCCTACACAAAGGACGGACAGTGGTGCGTAGTGTAAACCTTGCCAAGTGGCAGCACGGCGCGTGCTGTCCGCTAGTACGAGTCAAAGACTGCTTCATTGGTAACGAACGGCGGTAGATGTCGGTACGTCGGGACTCGAACCTTACCCGTGGCGGTGTGTGTGCCTTGCAGTACGCCAGCAGCGCCGTAGCCAGAGCGCCGCCTAGAGCGCTGAGCCCCCGGTGAGTAATTGCCCACGTTCACACCCCCACAATCACCCCAAACACGTCACCCCCCACACGTCATCGCCCACACGTTCACCCCCTACTCGTTCGCTCGCCGCACACACCGCACTCCCTCCCCGCCCCATACATATATCTCCCCACTCCTGCATTCGCTTTCCAAAAAGTCTTCGGATTTGACTGTCGAACGACGTGATTCAAACCGTTCATCGATACAATTTACTGTTATTATTATCAATATAACCATCATCATAAAACCCCTCAAGTCTTTTGCTTCCTACTCTTAAATATCTCCGAATGAGCGCTATCATATATATATTTAAATATACAAAAAACACTGCAAATTCATTTATAATCCTGTTATCCCTAAAATGTATAGATTCCTTATAAATTTGCAAGAGACATCCTTACGAAATTCATATTCAACGCCAATTCTAATAATTATAATCATGAAAATCAATATAAGTTATACTTCACAATCATAAAAACTTGTGTTAATTTATCGTTCATTCCCAAGGTAAGATTTTATGTTATAATAGGTAAATGTATGCATTTACACGCATCATGTGCATGTTCCAGTTGCATTTACTTGTCACTATATGCACCGCTAGAACCCTCTATTGTACAACGTCATGTTTTTAACGTTATGTCTGTCAAATAATAGAATTAAATCGAAATTAATCGATTAAAACAAGAAGGAAATTAGAGTGGACTGTTTTCAGAGTTTATTTTATTTAAACAGATATTCAGTAAGAGTTGTAATATTTAAGTAATCGTTCAGTAAGAGTTGCAATATTTAAGTAATCGTTCAGTAAGAGTTGCAATATTTAAGTAATCATTCAGTAAGATTTGCAATATTTAAGTAATTGTTCAGCAAGATCTGCAATATTTAAGTAATCGTTCAGTAAGAGTTGCAATATTTAAGTAATAGTTCAGTAAGAGTTGCAATATTTAAGTAGTCCAATCGTTATTTTCCGCAAGGATTAAATAACAGATGGCGCTACGCGATGTACCGAATCTCGGGCCTAAATGCGCCGGCTGTTACAAATGCACTACTACATTTTATCATAACTCACGATCATATAGTAACTTATAAGGTGTTACATTATTTTAAGCTTATCTACGATTCCAGAAATCTGAACTAACAACAAAGATCGTCACAATAATATCAATATTCGTCATCAGTACACGCACGTACACACACATGCGCGATAATTTCTATTATCGAATGACTATTCTATTAAATGAAGAAATTTTGAAGCGTTGTGTAATTGTAAAGTGTGTAACGGTTGTGGTGCCGCGCAGGTGGGCGCATCCGCCGCCTGACCCGGTTCACGCGCAGCCGCAGCTACGTGGTGGGCTGGATCCCCTGACGCGCCGGCCCCGCCGCCCCCCGCGACCCCCCGCGGGCCCCGCGGCCCCCCGCCCCACGCCCGCCGACCGAGCCTCGCACTACGAAACTGCTTACACGTTACCCTCGTTCGCGCCGCGCTACCTCACGCTCTGCTGTGGCATGCAGCTGTTCAGAAAGCCTACATCATGGCGACGCGTCTGGTGTTGCTATGATCAGGAGACTAGGTTAGAGTTTCCGTGAACTAGGCTAGGTTCTTGTAAAGGCACTATTCACCTCTCGATTGTTGCACCAGCCCGGCTGCTTGCGACGACGGTATCGGAGCTCGCGATCAGCAGAGAGTGTGACGAGTACATTATATTCGGTTCACGGTAGCTCAGCGCATAGTTGGATGTAAATACGTTCGTAGTGTAAGCCCGTCATCACTGTGTCCTGTGACGCTCGATTTGACAAACGATTGAATATTCGACGAGAAAAAAATAGAACGATTGATTAGAGAATATTTCCTATGAACTTGTAACTTATCAGATGAAAAGGACTTAAAAATTTAAAATACACAGGTGTTATAGATTTTTGTCGATGCGATTATGAATAATGCGAGACGTTCATCAAATGTTTACATATAATGAATTATCTTTATAGAATAAAAGGATTTGATATTAAAATGGGAGCCCTAACTGCCGTCATGAATTTTATTCACGATCGTGTATCATACTTGTTACATTTTTTTTTAAATTACACTATAATTAAATTCAAATTAATATTTAATTGTTTTCATATTCCGTATTTAAAATTCAAATCGTTTTTCAAATCGAGTCTTCATCGTGTTACGTCACTGAGTATAGCAGAACTGTGCCTAAAATGTAAGATGTCATTTTAAAAAATATACACATTATATTAGTTTGACCATTATATTAGTTTGACATTATATTAGTTTGAGGTTATTAACAATTTTTACTATGTATTCCTTTTTTCAAAGTGTTCGAACTTCCTAATTTTATTTACGCTCTATCTTGATTTTCCTTGCTTTTTCATGAATCGATTTCTCTTAAGATTACGTTATTGTATAGTTTACACAGAGATACTTTGTTGGACTGCATACGATAAATATTGTAATGTCACGTTATAAATTGAAGTATTTCACTAATTGGAAGACTTGAAAAAATATGGAGTATTACAATATTTGTGGCGTACGCACGATCCATGCTGCTGGCTGTTTGTGGGTGAACGAGCTAATAAATTAGTTTGAAACTCACGACACGTCACGTGTACGGTCAGAACGGATAGTGCGTACAGCGCTTTAGTCTCAAATAAACACACGATAGAGCAGGCCGAGCTCGGCGGCGGCGCGGTCGGTGTTTGAATGTGGCACGACCCGTGCGTGAGCGAGACTTGTGACTTTATATGCCGCCGCAGTTCCCTACAACAGTCCCACGACCGCGACTGTCGCCCGGCAGGTGGCGGGACCATCGCCAGCTTACGATTGAAGCGGTTTCGGTTTTTTGTCTTTACACTGGTTTTTTTTTTAAAGAAATATAGAGTCACAATTCTTGTGTGTGCGATTGGTGTATGATTTTATATTAATTCTTATTATAGTGTGCTAATGAAATCGTATTAATTTTATTTTTAAAGTGTAATATACGTTATAGACGTGCATATGCCGTAAATGCATAACATGCTTCTCATATCTTGGAATTCGGACAAGTTTAATATTTTTGACGTATGTATTTTTTTAAATTTATTGAATTGACAGATCCTTTTTAAATGTGTTTTTTATTGCTTATAAATATAAAAGAACTACGCCGGCCGTTGTGACGGACTTTTTAATTATTTTTTTTTAAAAGAGAAGTGATGTTCTGCGTTAATGGATGTTAAGTTTAACTTTCGAAATTTTCAATAAAGCACTAGGTATGTCCGCAGTGTTCGGTAGCAGGTACTGTGCCTTCGAAGTTTTTATATCGATTTTATATTCGGCTTGTCTCAGATCACACTGCGATTTTATTGGAAGCTTGAAAATATATTAGCTTTCACGGTTCAACGTCCTTGTGCTTTCTTGAAATGAATATTAAATAAAATAAAAAAAAAACATATTTTGCTTATCTTTAAAAAATGTTAACTTTATGTATATTTGATATCGAGTCGACTTGGGTCACTGGGGGTTTTGGTGTCCGTAACATTGTGATAAACATCAAGTGTTTCCATATAAAAGGATAATAATTAATTGCTTTGAATTTTTTCTTCTACTTAGTTTCAATTTAAGAGAGGTTATTTGTAAATGAATTTAGACTTTTAAAGTGTAATAAATATTCTTTTATTGTACCGATTAATGAAATTAAAAATTAATATAAAGCTTACTTTTTATTACGGATAGATTTTATTTATGTCGATATGTATGGTTACGGTTGAGGAGCATTCTGTTCCGAAAAAAATACCCTGACTTGTAGAGTCGCAGTTCTGTAGTTTGTGACAAAAAAAAGTTAATAAAGTACATAAATTGCCGTCGTGTTTGTTTCATTTGTATCCCCGGTCAGTTGAATATTATTTACGTGTCCCCGTTTCGCCTCCAGTTTCCTAATTCGTTCATCAAGTATGTCAGTATGGGGTTGCCGCCGAGACGCTCGAGCTGTGAAGAAAGGGAATTCACCAACAGAATTACTCAACAAAACCCGATGCTATGTTTGTTGCAATCTTGAATATGATTGTGGGGACAGAATATACAATTTTTGCAACCTTGAATTTGTTTGTGGGGACAGAATATATACGCAGCCGTAACATTCGTTGCTCTCTCAATTATTTTCACACAAGCTGATGTGGTTGACAAATTCACTTGTCAACTTATAAAGCCACAAAGTTACAGAAAACAATGAAAAGAGCGAATTTGAAGTTATAAATCATACGCGTGTTTATTTAGTAAGTATATCTATAACTCTGTAAAAGACTCATCATCGGAGAGTATCGATGGCTTAGCTTTTACTGTGACCAGAGTATCATATATATTTTTATTAATAAATATAGATGAGATCGAAATTGCAAAATGATTACCTCTTCGTGTACGTCGGTCTCCAATCTTCGTAGCACGTCCTCAGTATACTTGGCGCAGCCGAGCTCCTCTAGCAGCGAGATACAATCGCTTATCAATTTGGGGTCGCTAGTGCGCAGTTTCAATATGTCTTTTTTATGAAGGAACATATCAAATTGGATTTCTTGAGGAATTCTAGATGCAATACATTGGTTTGAAACAGATATCAAGTTTATCAATGTTAACTTTTTCAACATTAGGTTTTAGTCATTAAATGTACGTAACTTTAACGTAATTTCATGCCCGTAATCCCCGAAGAGGTGGACAGAGGATCGCAGAACGTTATTACGTTTGACCAGTTACGTTAACGTCCCACTATGGAATAGGTGGTAAGCCTATTGCCATAAATTAGGCACATATGTAGACTCCGAACCACCACTACGAATTAGAAAATCTAAATTAGAAAATGTTAAATAGTGTTCTACTCGGGAATCCAACCTGGGACCTCCTGATCGGCTGTCGTGCTTGCAACCAACACGACCAACGAGGCAGTCAGTAATGTAACGTAATAGTGTGCTTTTGCAATAGGTACTTATATGTGTGGTTCTAGAAAAAAATTGTGTTATCAGAGGTATATCAGGTTACAAGTAAAAGGATACTAAAAACTTCTTTAGCTCTGTCAGAATTCTTGATCGCGTAGATAATGGGGAGAGTGAATTTGCCCTCTGTAATGTCACTGTCAGGTACAATGCTTTGCTTGGAGTTCTATGAAACAAATTATTTCTTTAGAAGTTTACTTTTGCATAGAATACCTTTAAAATAATAGAACTATACCACAAGACGTGCCGTACGAAGCCATATAGTTGAAGGTTAATAGGACATATAATAAGAAAGTTTCGTGCGCCTATTACCATGCATCGAACACATATCCAGATTCCGAACCACTACCAGAATTCCAATTATATTTTATAGCAGAAAATTTTCTAATTAGAAAATTTTGTAGCGTTCGACCCGGGAATCGAACCCGGGGCCTCCCGATCGGCAGTCGCACTTGCAATTAGTAGGTATCCACTTACCATAATACAAGAAAAAACACACGAAGTCATTACAAACCTACCTGTTTGATGGTATTTTCGGCTAGGCTTTTTAGAGCCTGCAAATAAAATCAAGGTTTAAATAAATGTGCCTACAGATTAGTCATATTTAACAAAGAGCAGTGTATCCTTACCCGCTGATTAAACAAGTTACAATAATCGTCTCTTATTGCGTAATAAACGCCTATTAATACAGCAATATCTGTATAGTTTTCTTTGTTGTCACTAAATAACTGTAACATTTGGAGGGCGAAGACGAAGAAGGCTGCAGATTCTGAAAAAAAATCAATCAAGAACTTGTCAGGTATACCTACAACTGGTGAAATGTGGGAGTGTCCGATACTCCTCTGTACCTCTTATGCGATTGTTAATATAATGTATAAAATGCGAATTAAAAGAATTACTATGTACGTACCTACCGACTATTCCAATGTTGAAGTAAAAAAAAATCTTTACAAACCAACATTAACCTCCCCTTTATAAAACCACACCGTTATAAAACAAAAAATAAATACTTAGAAACCGTGAATACTATTTGTACGTGATTTAATTATAAGTTTTATTTTTATTTACTCACTCTGTTTAAGCATGTCAATATACTCTTCCTCCGTGGGACATATGAAGTTGTCACGCCAGTATATCTCGATGCCTTGTCCCCGATGGCCTTCCATGGTAGATTCACAGTATATATTGACGGCCTGAACGGTAGATAAAATTCATTTATTAAATTAATAAGATTTACTTATCATATTCCCGTCTTCAGTCTAATTAGCAAAATTACTGATTGTTGCAGTGTGCTTTTATGTAGTCCGACTTTTTCGTATTTGCTATAATTTTTTGTAGTGGATAAGAGTTAGGGTTCGTATAGTCGTCTCGTGGGGGTCAAATAATAGAGGCGGAAGAAAATTTAGGTTTTTTATTTATTTAATTATAGAGAACCTTTCCGCGAGAATAGTCTTTAATTTTTTTTTCCAACATTCATATCTTTTTCAAATGGCGGCAAAAATCCTTGTAGAAGCTAGCGACATCTACAAGTAACATCCGGCTCATTTTATGCATCAATGGACTAAATAGAATTATTGCTTCAAAGTAAATAGAATTATTGCTTCATCTAGTATTGTAAAATAAATACAGAAAAATATTAAATATTATAAGAAGTCATTACATATGTGTGTATCTAAAAACATTCAAAACTTCAAATATTTAATTTTGGACGGCGGTATAATGTGTCTATATTGCTAACCCAAAAGATCTTACCAATTATTCTTAAAAAAACTACGTCACGCCGCAATCACCGAAAAAGTAATTATTTAAATTCCGAATGAAACCTTAATGAACAATCAACAAGATGTCCTCATTATATAAAATTTAATTAATACTCTAAGTAGAGTAATAATTACATTTTGCAAAGAGATAAAATTATTATTCAGACATATTGTTCGAAACTAAAATTACATAGGGCGGATGCTGAAGGATAAATGGAAGGCAAGCGGTCACACGGTCGACGTATACATGTAGAGCCAATGTAATAAAAACTGCGACTAAAGCTTCCATAGTTCAATGATAGGGTAACTCAAGACAAATGGAGAAGCCTTACATGGATACCATTATCCTAATAAAAACATGATCGTTTTATTATTAACACTCAAAATTGGACGTATGTCGTACTACGTACCATTGGGTCACCCAACGCCATGACCTTCTTGAGCGCTATGGAGAAAACGTTTGAAACAGCGTTAATGGTCAGTCCAACACCATACACATGATGGGCTGCGGGTACGCCATAGCGGAGCTTGGAGTCATCTTGGATGTCGTCTATGCTGTAAAAGAGATGTGTGTGTGATTTTTTTTGATTTCATAATATCTTCATCATCATCAGGGTATTGCAGTCCACTGTTGGATATAGGCCTTCCTTGAGGGAATATGCCCATAATCCCTACGCTGGGCATGCGGGTTGAGGATAGCAGAGCACAGCTTCTCAAACCGTCTACTCCGTTGACTCTAATATATCGCGATCTGCCATCATAATAAATATATAAGTTATTTTTCCGCTCTTGTTTGTTCTTTTTTAACGCGCTTTTATTATCTTGGGTTGTATCTATGTATGCCTGCCCACCCGCACTCGGCCAGCGTGGCAGACTACGGCCTTAACCCTTTCATTCTAAGAGAAGAACCATGTTCCAACAGTGGAACGACAGAAGGGTTATATCGATCGATCGATATCGATATCGATATCGATCGTATCTACGTATGTATGAAGGTATGTATGTAACGGAATCCTGCAAGCTAAATTCCACCCACTTCCCAATGTTCGATTGAACTGAAATTTGGCATGTATGTTAATTAAGCGTGACAATGCAATTACGTATATAAATTCAGTTTTGTTGTCAATCCAATATGGCCGCCGTAACAAAATGGTGGCGTACATATTTCAAGACAATTCACCTAAAATGGGCATTAAATGAAAGGGCTTAACTTGTAGCATACACATAAAAAAACTCAAATCAAAGATGGCCGCCAGTTCAAAATGGCGGATCAGCTACATATTCTGGTTCAACAAAACCAATATAGGTGTTAAATGAAAGAGTGACGGATTTTATTTCAACTAATACATTGCTGCTAGAAATAAGGGTCTGATGAAGCAGTTCGAAGATGGCCATAAGAAATCGGTAATTAAGTGACACAACTCCATCGAGTTGGGCTGGTAGTGATCATCTTAACGAGTACTTTGGTGCTAGATGGTAACCAGGGTCTAATGATGGCGCTGGAAGATGGGGGGCATTTTACTGCGGTTCCTAATAAATTTGTTTCTTTCTTTACTTTACAGTTTACTGGTTTGTTTTTTTATTCACATATTTTTATTATTTTTTAAATATCAGTTTTATATTTAATTTATTTTAGTTTTATACAGTTAATATTTTTAAATACAGTTTTTTGTTTTCATATATTTTTAATAGTTGTTTAAGAAAGCTATTAAATAATGTGCGTACATCAATTTCATAAATTGCTATAATTATATCTACCATACATATATTTACCATTAGGTATAATGTATAATATTTTTTTACATTATTAATCATTTCTGGTTTTTGTATAAAACACACGGAGGCTAGAGCTTATTTATTTTGTTTAAATAATTCAATACTGAAGGGCACCAGAAATCCTCTTAACTGGCTCGCGTGTATGAAGAAAGTAGTCAATATAATCAGGTTAATGTATAATAATCACATTAGTTTTACAAGGATATAGTTATGACACTTGGTGAAACCTACCTACACTTCCCTTCCGGGGTAGGCAGAGAGCAGCGAGTGATGAAATAACAATAATATACTTCACAGAAACTTACAGCAAGCTTGCAGTGTGTAGAATATGGAGAATCTGTCCCACTTCGTCGACTTTGTCTTCGGAAACGTTCAACCAATGGTTGAACGCCAGTCCAATAGTTCTATGATATTTGCTCGGCACTTTATGTATATAGTCGTAAGGTTTCATTATCAGCTAAAATCACAGCAATAATATTTGGGCATTGTTAGTAACAGCGGATAAGGAATGTAGCGGAAGTGAAAAAAATGGTCCGCGTAGACATTAACGACGAGTAAATCGATATACGAGGCTGTTGAACGAATGAATTTACGAGGTTTGAGAATTAAAATTATTTGGCACAACTTTCGATTGGCTCTTATCAACTAAATGTTTTTGCTTTATGGTTTCAGCATATTGGTTTAAGGCTTGCTTTATGGTTAAGCGTAAAAGATTATCATAGCGAATTCTGGCAGAGATATTAATAATTCGACGGGTGTTCTGTGCGATCTGAGTGTACAAGTCTGTAACCGCAACATCCGTCACTCAGATCCCAGGACCCGGGCTTTGCCCGCAGAAACATCACGCCCTTTCCTATGAAAGGGCCGGCGATGTTCAAG
>DWEI01002944.1:0-13496 GCA_018245875.1 Mysoria ambigua | reverse complement strand
GCCCGATGCATGGCAATAGGCTCACCACCTATTACATAGTGAGAAGTAAACGTAACCGGTGAATCGTGGGGATGTTGTGCAATCCTCTGCCTGCCCCTTCGGGGATTACAGGCGTGGAGTTACGTTAATATGTGATAATTATTATTTAAATAAATGTACTTCCTAATGAGATACTGATAACTTTCTTCGGCATTAAAAAAACACGTTTTTTATACGTAAATAGTGAAATTTTATTTTTTGTAACATTGACCGAAACCGGTTTTATTTAAATGTCTTTACCTCGTGACAATCGATCGATCGATCGTTATTCACGCAATTATTGCCCACAGGAAAAAAATCCGTCAAATAATTACGCAATGATCGTCTTCAGCAAAAACTTTGAGAACCGTTGCGGCGGGATAGCGTGTTGTAGGTTTGAGGCGCAAGGCGATGGTACTCTTGGCCATTGTTACGTCACAACTGTCTAATTTACGTTCTCCTAAACACATACTCTGCGACAACTCCGTGTGGATGTTATGAACGTAATTTACAGTGCAGGTAAGTGTTATGGCGAAGTATAAATCGTTGTTCATGTCGGTTGTAAATGCGACTGCCGATCGGGAGGTGCCATTTTCAATTCCCGGATCGAGCCCTACTAAGGTTTTCTACTTAAGGTTTTCTAGTAGCCGCTCGGTGTTGGGATATGTTGCCCGGTGTATGCCAATAGCCTCATCACCATCTTTCCATACTGCGACGTAAATGTAACCGGTGGAACGTGTTAGTGTTTAAAAATTTTATTTACTGCCGAACACTTATATAAAGTTCCTAATGTTTTTTTATATATACATATATAACTGTTTTTCTCGATTTCAATCGATAACTAACATAATCTTTATACATTTAAAAAGGTATAAAAATTTTATAATTATTACTAACGATGATTTGTATATTTTTTTATTTCATAATTACAATCACTCACAATAAAAATTTTCAAAACAAATGATATTGTCTAAGCGAACATAATAAAATCAATGCTTTTATTTTTCTATGTATTTTATTTTTTATTTCTAACGTTGATTGCTCTGACTCCTTCCTGTGTTTGAACAGCTGTATTCGTAATAGCGCATTTTATTTATTGTTGTAGTCATATAAACTAACATAAGTCATATATACTTACATGTCAATACCTATATTCCCAATGAATATATACGAATAATTATACAAAACATGTTACGTGTTGAGATTTTATATAGGCCTGTAAACTTCAAAAAACACAGTACCCGAAACCTTGTGTCGCACCTGTAAATTCTATACTTAATCATAAAAGCAATACTTTTTTTGTATGCATTGTTTCCGCGGGCGCGCTAATAGAGGGGATGCAAATATTTCTTCATGTGCATTCATTCAATCATCGAGCCTGACCCTACGACTTGGAAAGCGAATTTAAATCAAATGCAGAGTAACCATTTATATCTTAATCAAAGCATCCGTTGGGAGCGCAGCGTGTCGCCAGCGCCATACTGGGATGTGTGTGTATTAACTCACTAGGGATGAACTTTTTTTTTTATTCATTTTTACTGTAGAATAAACCTTCATAAAAATATATTTAAGTATGGAACCCCATTATTATGAAAAGTTTTATACATGTAGAACTTTATTTTATTAATGATGATAAATAAAAAATAATAATAAAGTCATTGGATAAATTTTAATATTCTTGTTAACATTGATTAATTGCCTTTGCAAAAGAAAAAAATCGATAAGAAACCATTATCGTATATGGGAACAAATCATGTCAAAAAAGTAAGACGGTTGGCCCGCGCAACAGCGTGTAAAATTTTGTTTTATTTGTGACAACCCTACAGTGCGCACGCGACGCAAGAATATAAGGACTTTCTCCGTCTTTGAACTTACGCCGCTATACCATAATATAGAGAACAAAATATCTTTAACTGTATCTGTACATAGTTGGTCACTAAAAGTCACCTAACAGAAGCTATCTAACATAAGATTTATTAACCGTTTATTCCTGAAATGGGTATATTAATATTTTTAAACAAGGCTCCTGTTGGCGCCGCGCGCTAAGTCGTAAAGCAATGTTTTTTTATAAGATGCGTAAATAAAACTAAGTGGAATTTGTAACAAATTTAAATTGACTGCCTTGTTAGTCGTGTTGGTTGCAAGGGCGACTACCGATCGGTAGATCTCGGATTCGATTCTCGGGTCGAACACTACAAAAATTTACTAATTTAGATATTCTAGTAGTGGTTCGGAGTCTGGATATGTCCCCGATGCATGGCTATAGGCTCACCACCTATTCCATAATGGGACGTAAACGTAACCGGTAAGACGTGGGAGTTTCCTGCATTCCTCTGTCTACCTCTTCGGGGATAACAGGCGTTAAGTTACATTTAAAAAAAGACTAAATGGATTTTAAAATTGTTATTTTTGTGCTATATTATTTGTATATCTGAAACAAGGCAGTACATAACAAATAATTTCACAAATGAACTTACTTTTCTAAGAAAACATAAAGTTGTATATTAAAAATTATTATTTCCTCGTTAGAACATAAATCTATCTCCCAGTTATAGCTTTTAACTTGTTCGATACTGGCTTGACGAGTACTCAGTGATATTAAATTCTCTTTCATGTCTATATTAAGCGTGGATCTTATAAATAACAAAATAGTGAACATTTGTAAAGTTTGGATTGTTTTGTTAACTACAGTCACTTGACTGTATGTATTTATAATATCAAAATTAATAACACTAGAATACGTTTAATATTTACTCATCAATAACGAAGTATTCTCAGTTCGATTCTGTTATCGTTCAAATATGTAATGATTAAAATTATTGTAATGATTAATGATTAAAACAAATATTCATATATATACACAAAAAGCAACAATTCAGATTTATTTGTGTGATACATATATAGTAGATATTGTCAAAAACTTTTATTTTAAGATATATATTGCGATTTTAACAATTACTTGTTATCAAGACGATTGCAACATATATCAATATAAACGCTCACTAGTACAACTACCATCAGTAAAGTTAGAATGATATCTAGAAATATACATTAATAAATTACTTGCAACAAAACTTCTTGAAAGAGAAAGGTGAGATGGACGCATAAATGCATATAAAAACAGAATTGTTTTATATTATGTCTCCTTACTGGGTGAAGTATGGTGTCGTTTGAGTGGTAGGTGTACGGTGCCTTGATAAACACGATCACTTCTATAACACGAGTTCCAACATTTGCGATGAGCGATCTTTGATAATCTCGTTGATGAAAGATACATGTAATGAATAATAATTATTTATACCGAAACAGCATAGCGATGACCATCACCAGAAAAAATATTAACCATAATTCTCGTGGCATAGTTGAATTTATATTGCATGTGTTTAATTATAAGTTTAATTCCTCAAAGTATTTCCCCAGCGCGGTTGTTCAACGATGCAATTACATATAAATATGTCTAATTAATAACCATTCGTGAAACCGAAAAAACGTTTCGTTTGTACAACAATTATGAAATTGTTGATAAAATTAATATATTTCGTTACATTATACCCCGCGAGATCCGTAACCGGACGACGGTGGAGCGACTCCAGAATAGGAAACCATACGTGACTCGAGTGGAACGTGTTTAGGAACAAATGTGGGTACAGTTAGATTCTATAATTATTTATAACTTCCCCGTTCGATACCGAAACCACATAAATCAGCCGCCTCGCGATCCGACTACCAATTTGGCACGACGTTTATAAGCAATAAACGTTATAAACGTATTAATCTTGCGAGTATTTTGTTCGTATTAGATGAAATGAATTATCGCTTGCCGATATACATATTTTGTACATAATAATATAATTGGTGTTTGATAACGTCTCATTAAGTTATGATACACATGTTGTGTTGTAAGATTACGCGTAGTTAATTGTATCGATATATATTATAGGGTGCTCACAAATGTGGCTAAGGTTTTATGTTCATTACCAATAAATTTGACACGCCCATAGTATCTAAAGATATTACTCTCTTTGAGGCACGTCAGATGAGTACGTTATTAGTCTGCTCCAGTAGAGTTAGGTATGTGATATTTCGTTAATGTACCAAAAATGTACCACCCACTTATTGATCTAAAAAATTAGACATGATAAATATTTACATCTTACACTCCTTGTAGGTGCGCCTCTGAGCTGGACGAAATGATTCGCTAAATAGATTATGTTGCAGACAGCGGAAAAATGGAAATCACTGCCAACATCTATTTCCCGATATACCTACATGTCTTTAGTCGGTTTATATGTCTCAAGTTATAGGCTTTAGCTGTTCCAACAAATTATTATTAGGAAGTTAAGATAAAACGTTTCAAAACAACTCATCATATTTTTATAAAACGTTGACTTTAAAATGTATATAATAAAACTGTTACATTGACGAGATACGGCGTGTTTACAGCGTCGCCCTCACAAACCGGACAACGCTGGCTTCCTAGAGCGGCAGTAATCGGTCATTTCTCTGTAACAAAATTCGATTATGACTGATTTCTGCTTTTAATAGCTATTTGTTATTTAATAAACATCCATGAAATTGGATAGATTTTCTGCAATTATAAGGTATTTTAAATAAATTGGGAGCACTTAATGTTATGCTTCGAAGGAGACTGCAATTATGTTCTTAAAATAATAAAATGAAAAATTCAATCGACATTACTATTGTCGTGAACTCAGAGATGTATGCGCAATAAATTAAGTGATATATTCGTGTATAAGCCTCACCATTTAATTCATGTAAATTATTTCTCATATAGTATTCGAAAGAAAATTAAAATTAAAGTTTATGAAAAAATAAAAAAGGGTTTTTTTATAGTACATGTATGTATAAATTCTAGTCCATAATATATTGTGTTAAACGTATAATAGTACTTACTAAATATATTAATAAGTAAGTTTAATGTCAACAAAGTATACAAAGCAATATTAATGTCACGGTAGTAATAAAATTAGGTTATTGTATGATTCTATTGTTACTTTTCTTTGGTTTTTTGATGCCCAAAAAGATTACCTACACAAGAATATATCCATTTGACGGGCCGTCTTCTGCTTCGTGATTTATTAAATTGACTCAAATATTAAGTAAACAGATTGCAAAAATATCATTGTACTTTTTATCGATATGGTTTTCATTAAGTTAACAAAAAGCATGAGACGCATAAATGAACAACAAGTTTTCAAAGTCTTAATTTATCTTTATATATGAATGGTGAATAAATTATTCTTAAAACCGAGCCGTTCAATATATCTTTGTTCCTGTAAAATATTCAACGTTTAATGATTGCACTGTAAATTAATGCAAACAAGAAAACAATAACATGATCATACCGAACCTTGACAAGAATAATTTTAGCGCCACAGAAGCAGATGAAATTTATTCATGTAACATTAAATTATGCACGGATTTTTCACGCTTCGTTTCGTGCGTGCGTAAAAGAAGAAAAAGTGCGGCCTCTTTTTTTTATATCCGTCAGAAAAAATGCAAGATCGATGCTTAAAACTGTACCTACGTACGTCTCAGGTGTGGAAATACTGTCTTTTTTGTATGCCAATCTGTCGCTACACGGGTAATGACGATGTAAATTAGTTATGAACTTCAATGAATAGATTAAATCTACAGAAGCTATAAAGTAGGCTCGGGTGTCATAGCGTAAGTACAGAGACACTTGCACGGCGGTACACGTGCGCGATGTTTCCACTATACGTAAATTATTCCAATCAAGTGTGTGACACACGAAATATTATACGGCCGTTGAAATATTTCGTTGACATCGGCATACCGGTACCTGTTTTTATACATGTGTGTTAACGAATATGTTATTTTGTTAACATCACTACTAACGCAAGAAAATCTTAAAGTTCATGTGTCTGAAATACAAACCGGAGATATTTCGTATAATCTTTTAAACGCTTCCTTACTCGCTAGTGATACATTTTCCAAAAAAACATCAAACACACCAGTAATTTTCTTTAACCAGAAGCGTAAATCTAAGATTGTTTCATGTGTCATTTCCAAATCGAAAAAATCCCTTTGATTTCATAAATTATTGAGATACTCTGAGCTTATCATTCAATATTGTTCCAGGGGATAAATAAAATATAATTTAAGGGCTCCGACTTCGTCTCACACGGCTATAAATCAGTTAAAGGTCACGATAACCGCTGTCCACAGACTCGAGTTATTATGCGCGTGCGATTTCTTCGGACGCAATAAAACTGCAAGCGTTTTGTTTTGGCTCTGATTAAGATAAAGGTGCCGTAGGACCACAGCGCATAGTACAAGCGCGCTGTTCAACCATTTGTCACTATTGATGCAACAAAAATAATGATTTATAACGCATTTCAGCCGCCCATGTGCCGGCGATCAATTCACGAGGCACTCGAAAATATCTTAACACGCAACACTGCGTTTGTTTTACGTATAAAATATTTTAATGTTTCCAGTTCATTTATCAAAATTATGAGATTCCACGCCTCTCTAGCTTCGCTATTAGGGAATTGTCGCACATCAACCAACTGAGTTGTAGACGATACTTCGCCGATAGACGAGTTTTATGTATCTCTATAAGAATAAAAATTACTCATACTGTTTTAGTAACGTGTGTTCCCCATCAACATTATACCTTATAATCGTAACAATTTCAGACAAGACTTTTAGCAAATAATGGGAAGGGTATGTAGTCTGTTTCGCTAATCAAATCTGACCTAACAGATTTCATACGTCTTGGTAACATTAAGTAGAACTTTAAGATATGTAGATTTCCTCACGACGCTTCTCATCAACATTAATGTAATACTTATTTAGTGTTAAATTTAGGAACAATCTTATTTAGTGCTAATAAACTTATCTGATTACCACTTCGAGGTTTACAAGCATGATGATATATTTTTTGTGAAATATATTGTACGATAGTCTTGTTGGTACGACTTTCTTTAGCGACTAATCACTTCGTTTATCGTAGCATTTATAAAAAAAGGAGAATCTCTTTGTGAGGCACTCAAGAAAGAACTCAATTTCCAAGGTAACTTTAATAGTATTTGGCCATCAGTTGTAAATAGATACGTTACTCGTTACTCGCTTTTAGTGAAGCAATCCCTTCATTCCCGTTAATGTTCAACCATACATCTTACATAATCAAACATCGGTCTCCGTACATCTATCAAAATATTTATGCATGTGTTTATTGCATTTCAAAGTACTCTTAAGCTACCGAAATCAATTGTATAATACAACTTAGATCCCACATACTCGTATATCTATGTACAACTTCATAGTTGACTACTAAACAGTGTAATGCATTTAATTTTAAGCCATTGCCTATATATTGTTATCTTTCACCTTTAATAATTCGCGATTAGCACTTATTATTTAGTTTCCTATAATAAGTGGTAATATTGTGGTGTTCATTAAAATTTACTAAAACCCGAGTTACTGAAGACCCACTTAGATGTTATACACCTTAATTGCTCTCCTGAAATAAGTAACAGACTTATATTGAAACTTTAGTTATTTTGAAAATATAGTTCTGTCATGTCTCTAGACTGTCTTAAGGGCGGTTCGATTTACCAATGGAAAACAAGCCATCCGAACTCTATTTTTAAGCGTTTCGATCTTTTATTATCATAGAGATTGGACAAGCATATTACGAGGAAGGGATCGTCAAATAACTCTGACCAGACACATCTGACGTGCTTTGTGTACATTTATCACTGTTCTGATACACGCGCGTTTTAATGTGAACGCGCTTAATGAATAACAAATTTACGACTCGCCCGGGCGCTTGACACGTAACGGAAGACCGTTAGCGCGGTAGCTCGCAAGTGACACGTGTAATAATATCACTTATTATTTGACTTTGCTATATGCTACGTACAACCGCGTTTTATTGCCGGGCTGCGGTACTCCCCCCCCCCCCCTCCCAGTTATATGAGTTTTTAATTGACATTTACGTTTACTTACCTTCCACTGTATGAATGATATTGCAAAAATCAATCATCAGTTTTAATGGTAATTGCGTAGTATAAGCGCCAGCTAAAGTTCTTGTATTATCCGTTAAGTCCATTCTTGTACATTCTTGGAGTGAAGCTTCTGATGTCAGTAAATGAAAAGATAACGACTCAGATGGGAAACAATTTTACAGCGATAATATCTTAATGTGTCTGTATTATAAAAAGTCTCATTCGTCAGCTAGGAGCTATTACTAAGAGATAATATATAGATACTAATATATCACAGAGATACTGTATAGGTGAGCTATATGCGCGTATATAAATGAAAATGTCCCGTTGATAGAAAGAGAAAGAACATGCATTTGGTATATGTGGTGATAAACAAACTTGCAGAAGGATATAATAATTTACAGAGAGAAACCAGTACCGAGTTCATTATCTTTAAAATCCCTGTAGACGAGACGACTTTCTGCTTGGCTCGCCTACTCTATGTATATTATACTATAGCTATTATACAATAACATAAATCTCCTTGACTGAGATTCTTCTAATGTTTTCTAACAAAGGAAATTGCCGTATTCGTAATACAAAAATTTTCTTTAGTACCCAACAATTATAATACTTCAATTTTCTACCATTGTTTGAAAAAGGACGCTTTAATAAATCGTTATACAAGACAGTGTTGGACAAGGCTAAAGTACAAGCATGTTATTAAAATAAAAAATATTTAATCAAATCACACTCAACATTAAATGGCTTAACATTCGCAATGACAACTTGCAACACTGGCTGACAACACATGCTTCGTATCTTCTTTATGATTGGAACGGGACTAAATATTTATTTCACTAGCAACCCTAAAAAATAATTGTGTGATTAACAGAAATGAAACGATTACATACCCGATTTCCTCCATCGGCCGTCCTACTTTATTGGTGTTGTTTGATTTATGTGTTCCCGCGCGCCGATGCGACGCGATGCAAATTGCATTTGCGTTTTTGCGAGCGTTGAAATGCATAATCACGGATGATTTAAAAAATCGATTCGCGAACACGTTCTCGACAGTTCGCACTTTGCTTGATGTAAACAGGTAAAGAAATTTAACATCCTCATTAATGTCTTCGTTGAATAATTATTTTATTATTTTAATGTATGTTAAATTATTTAATACCATAATATAATGTATGTTAAATTATTTAATTGGTAGACTTTGTGTACGATTAGGAATAAACATTTAATGTTAGTAATGGATGACTAACAATCAGTAATTTTATTAATTGATTGGAATGTAATATAACAACCTGCTGTTGAGGGAATTAATAGATCATTGAAAAATTAAGAGCAACATTTTTTAACATTAACATATCTCACGAAAAAGTGATTCTTAAAAAACCAACTTGGAGACAAGGTTAACACATCTACACTGTATTAGTTATAATGTTAGAGAACAATAGTGTAAAATATTTAGATTACTATCAAATATCTATTGAACCTACAAGTTACAGAAATTTATTTAAAGGCCAACAACTTAAAGAGACTGACTATACTTTAAATACAATAATAAATAACAATCCATACACTATAAAGTACATTCCACGCAGAGCGCCCCATGAACTTGATGTAAATGTAAAACCCGTCAAATGTCTTCTCTCGCTAACGGGCAATGTGCTTCACATCGCCGAGGAAAAGGAAAGTACGCTGGCGGACACAATACGGCGCGGTCACGACGCCGTGTTCAGAGCTGTCCTCGTGAGCGCCTCGTGTCTAGAGAAGTGGATTGCCGTGGAGTCTACATATACGAGTACAGTCTTTGAATTGTGTTCGATGCCATTCATTTTAATTAAGTCATCGAACCCAATTCTGGGAATCTAATTCTTATGTTTAATTATAGTTTTAAATCGAGGTAATTGGTTTATGCCATTTCGTGTGTTCATGATAAGCTCGATGACATAGTTGTTTTAGTCAAATTTTATCCTATGGGTATTATTAGGGAGCGTTTAACCTTGTAAAATCTTACGATACCGTTTTATTGCGACGTAGAAATCTCGTACATTTTTTATTTCCACGATCAAAGGTATTTTAGGAACTAATCAGTACCTTTTTCAATAATCTTCAAAAATTGCGTTACATAATACTTAATCTCAGCATTTTGTAAAATTTATCAATATGCGCAATGTTATACATTTCTCTGGGGTTTTCCTTTCGGTCAATACGATGTGCGAGAATCAGATTTGTGCCGTTTGTAACCTTCAGCCCATAATCTAATTGGCATAAAATACATAAGCGTGTAAATTTTACATACTTATTAATCTGAACCTCTTTAACTTTCTCTATTAGACTTAAAAGTTAACACCATGGTATATTGAAAAATATTTGAATAAAGGTCCCAAACATAGAAAACTAAATTCTGTGCCACGAGGCTATCAATGTTTATCAATTTTGCAAATCTTATAGTCGAAATTCGTAATTTCCTGAATGTTTACAAATAATTGTCTATGCGCAATTTTAGAAGCTCTCAATCGATGTTTTATATATGGCAGCTATCTAGCGAAACCTAGTTGATTTACTGACAATACTGAACCTCTGTATGTCCGTAGCGTTACGTATCTCGATCGCAGTTCATCACGTGGTAAGTGGAACTTCACGAAAAACGTATAAATTCTGCATGTAGGTAAAGTGCATTGCACACTCACGTTTCTCGGCCGCTCGTCAGTTAGCGCGATCTGAAACAGATAGCAACACGTCTTAACAATACCCTATTAGCCACGATCCGAATATTTCGAACGCACGGGGGAAACACAGAACTTTCTTTAAGATAAGTAAGCGTCGCATAGTTTAAGATTCACTGAATTATTTTTTTCTTAGTGATAGCTACGGAGACAGATTTAAGTGAATACGTTTGATTATAGAATGGAAAGAAGATGAATTATTGAGAGACAAGTGAGAAATTGATTTCTTTATTACAAGTGTTAAAAATACGATCACTGTTGGTAAAATAACTTGGATATGAGTAATCATTAGTCAATATCACGTTTTCGTTTCCGACTTTCGTGACGATCTATACATCTATATGTACACAGACAAATTAAATTAGAGAGTCTGTTGGTGACCGCGCCATATTGCGATCTGCCGGCGTCGAGCTTAGGCCTCTTGCGACATTTTATTGCCGGGTACGGAGTTGGCCAATATACTCCGCCTCGATACGAATTAGGATACTACATGCATACTAGTAAATCTTCCAATATGTCACAAGGCAAGCAGCAATGACGATATATTTTGGAACTGTGGATTCCAGTGAAAATTAGCGGTCGTGGTGCTCTGCGTTCAGGGCTGAGTGGGTCCGTTTTCGTCCATAATCATATGATTAACTTTACTTCTTAATGTGTTAGTTTATAGTCTTATTTTAATTGTTATTTTTTTTGTTTATATTTTTTTGGACGAAATAAACATTTTTCTATTCTATATTTGTTAAAAATATTAATTATACCTATAACCCTGTACCTAAATTCATCTAATGTGAAATCTGAAATAGTACTTATGAAACGTCTGTTTTCTATGATAACTACAATTGCCTGTATAAACGTCACTGCATATTTCCATCAAAAAAATCAAGTAAAAAAAATACACTTTAAAATTAAATTTACGTACTTTTTACTCACAGTAATTATACACTTAACCGTAACCATGTAATTTGCGTTGAAAAAAATTGACGCTCCTAATAAAAATACCTTCACAGTAATGTAAGCACGAGTAATCCATTAGTTCAAACGAAACGAGATTTAACTCGCGAAAAAAATCGCTCAGAATTAAACAGTAAATATTTCATGAACTCCATGAACGCACGGCTGCATAGCCAATGGCCTCTGAATTAGCTCGCGGCCATTACCATCAGCCTTTACTTTCAACCGAACAACATCTCAATTGCTGTAGCGTTACCTTTTTTATTGTCTCATCTATTTCTCACTTCTAATTTTTCTCGTCTCTTCCAATATTACAGTGGGTGTGAACATAAGCTATTATATTTGACTCATTACTCCTTGTGCGAAACCTTACTCATAATTTAAACTACTCCATTGACGCATAATATGTGTTAAAAGATATCTGTTATCATTAACACTACAAATATTCCACGTAAGATAAACATGTCATCAACAAACGAATCACTGCCTGCACTGCAGTTCTATCCGCGAACATGTCACAGTTGTTTTACTTCTAATAATTAAACCGGAACGCTTCGTGACTTAATGACTTAGCCCAACGTTAATTAAATCTGAATGCACGTGCGCAAGGTCCGATTCTTAACTTAAATATCGAGACACCAGGGCCGTTTCCACCGGCTACGTGCATGCGACAACACAGATAGAACTGCAGCCAACATTACAAGACGAGGGACATGTCACGACAAGTTCGACGGCAACGAGGCTTGTAGTGAAGTTATTTGGTTGCTTACCGTACGTATAACTTATGGAATTGTTTAATTTGCTACTATGCTTTTTTACTGAATATTTATTAATAACTTATACCTATTTGTCATTTATATAAATCAAAAAATATACTTAGGTTTCCATTTGGCCATACTTTAAGATTTGTATGTTGGCTTCAAATTCAGGTTACTTTTAATTTTTGGCTACCCAAATTGCTCGTATATTGAAAAACACGAATTGCCTCGGAAATCTACCGATTCTAATGAATTTCTTCCAATTAATACTTTAATCGTACAAATTCTGAAATCAACACCAAATCCTACTCGCAACATCCGGCCTATTTTTCCCGAAAGGTTTACGTCCCACTATGAAAGTCTATACCAATCACTGAATTTGAAACCAGGGGCTGAATTAGCTTTCGCACATGCAACCAACACGACTAACGAGTCAGTCATAATTAATACAATTTTTTGTAAAAGCACATTCTGCATTATGCGAACATAAAATCTTTTTCTTAAATTATATTATAGTACAGCTTCATATAACGACAAACAGCACAATGATATTATACGCAATGTATTATGTGAAAAGGATTATTTACCCTCTCTCCTCATTCTTCTACTGAAACGGTTGTCATTAGCCTGAACACTCAAGTATCCAGTAAACTATTCAGACAGTCGAGTAATAAAAAATATAAAAAAGTTATCCTAACCATTTTATATGGATAACATTAATATATTTATATTAATAAAAAAAATAACTATTCGCTTATACTTTAATGAATAAATAAATACCTACTGTAAGATATTAAGATATAATTTCACTAAATTTAGTATTTTTTAAATCAATGTAAAATGTATATAATTATGTGTATAAATATGCTTAAATATTCCTAATGAACAAACTTAATAAGCTATACATCTGTACGTACGTTTTAATTTTCAAATAATACGTTTTAGATTTGAATTAACAGAAAAACTGTGGCTTTCAAATTCAAATTCAAATTCCATTTATTCAAAATTGGTTCCTAAGAACACTTTTTATACGTCAAAATGAAACTACCACC
>DWEI01002943.1:0-13497 GCA_018245875.1 Mysoria ambigua | reverse complement strand
GCATATGAGCACAAGTCTAGCATCGCACATCGAAAAGTTCTAGTAGGAACGTTTTTGCAACTGTTTTAGAAGCCTGAAATTTTTCATCCAACACTAATAGTTCATATCACCATTGCATATGCATTACTGAATTATACTTTAAGCTGTTTCCTCATATTGCAATACGCAGTTCGACATCATCAGGACGTCTCTGTCCAATTACTGGGACGTTTTTGCCCACTAGGCCCACGCCTGGCATGCGGGATTGGGATCGCAGAGCACGGTCTCTCGAACCGCCTACGCTGCTACCCGTAGGCGGCCAGGGCATGCAGCTTGCTATGTATAATCTAAGAGTTTCGAGTAAACAATGTTACAGCAGTTTTTTTCTCCTAGTGTGTTTCTCCCACAACCAAGCCAAAATAAAACCTAAGGAAACCAATGAACGAAACTTTTATCTTGATATGAAATGAACTTGAAATTTTTATCTTGATATATCGAGGTGGTTTGATAATGTGATGAGGTGATATAGAAATGAGATATAGAATGAGAGATATAGAGATGTTAAATATTATAATACAAAGTCCCCAAAAGTTTTTACGAGATTTTCTCAAAATCTATCGAACGGATTTTTGTACGCTTTTTACTAAAACATTATATAATTTTTGAGCAAGGTTTACGTTAATAGCACCTTACGTTTTTATTTAAATGTAATGTTACGTTTTTATGTAATTTATGTAAATGTAATTTCCCATTGCGCCGCTCCGGCCTATCTTGGCTGTTCATAATATTAAGTCTTTTGGACACAATGACTTCCACGCGGACACAGCTAGTGAGTAATAAATAAAAAGTAGACAATTGAACATCCATAAATATGGCCGTTTTGATCAAAGTGTAAATGCACGACGATGAGTGTATCTAAACATACGAGATAGATTTGTATTCTCTATGAAATACCGCCTGCTCTGGTTATTATAATGTCTATTATTAGCGCCCATCTACATTGTGATTGAAAACGGACCTAAGTTGAACATAAGAAGAATATATAAGAAAAACATTAACAGGGAATTTGTTCCACCGTCAATTTATACAAAATTATTATTAATAAATGCCTCTATGATTCAAAGTGAACATTTAAAGACAATCCAGTTATGCGGGCAAGAATGTTAATCAGAAAAATCGACATTTCTTACTTCACTGTCCTGTTAACCTATACTGCTGATGCTCTTGGGTTTGGATACATAAATTATACCTCAGAAGAAACCTCCTTACCCCTGGCTGGAACCCTCGAAACAATCTAGCAGGCCACTGGATTAAATCAGTGAAGGTAAATTATATGCCAGAGTTAAAAAAAGCTATACCTTTTCAAGGATAATGGGTAAATTGCTTCTACAAACATTTTAAAATCATCTTTCCGAGATTATCACAAGTTTCAATGAAACGTAGAATTTATACACTTACTTTAATTTGAAAATTTCGACTGCGCTCATGTGCGATTAATCAAACATTTAATCGTCCTAACCGGATTTCTCACACGACCTCTATCCTGGGTCGTATATATACCAAAATGACTTACGTATTTGTATATTTTTTTGAACATTCATGATTTGCATTCTACTTATGAATCGTCAATATCATGAGAGTGATTTAATCAACCATTAACGGTTCTATACATTTTATCGTAATCATCACAAGCCTTCTAATAAATAAATAATTAATTAATTTGAGTTCTAGTTATTCTCTCAAGTTCAAGTGCCTCTCCAGCTGTCCCTCTCCTTTGCGAGGTGAAATAATAATCAGAACAATTATTTCTAGTGATTGAAACCACTAAAATATGAGACTTTAGTCAACCAAAGGCTAGTATTAATTAAACGCCTACTACGAAAAATGTAACAATAGAATGAACATAATATGTAAAGATATAGGATGGTCAAATATAATGACCTTATCTGAAGTGCCTACTAATTTATTAAAAACGGAGAAAAATGAGTTCTGTTCAAAGTGAAACCGTAAGATTTCGTCATCCACAGTCTAAACAATTATTATACCCCGCTGTTAGCGTTTTGAATCGTTCTCAATGCAATACTTGTTTTGTACATCCGCCCTGCCAACCCGCACTTAGATTGGAGCATACTCTTACATGCTTTTTACCTTTTATTTACAAGAAAGATACACCCAGTAGTGAAAGCATGGCAGTTTTAAAAATATGGCAACATATTCAAGTCTGAGAACTATGGGAATATATTTCATTGGAAGTGTACTACACTGGTATGCCTCTTGGGTCTGCCTATATAAATGTAAATATAAATCCTATATAAATGTAACATCGTGCCCATAGGCATAATGTTACGTTTATATAGGTTTCTAACAATTCTCACGAAGAGGCGATTTATAGATTGCGATTTCACGCAGCGGTTACCAAACGATCAATCGCATACCCTCAAATAACGATCCCTTGTCGAGCTCAGGAACCGCCCCTGAAATTGTTGATGTTTTCCTTTTAACGCTGCACCAAGGACGACTAATGTTTCATGACCTACACTCGTATCAATATTTTGTAATCAATCATAATTTTAATATAAAAATGCGGAGTCGCCAGCAATCGCAGATATAACATCCATAATGTTATTGTATCATAATCAGCATGTTTTAATCCACTGTTGGACATACGTCTCCTCCACTGGAAGTTTTTGCCCATAGTCCAACTTGGGGCATGCGTCCCGCACCGTCTACGCCGCTGCTCGTAGGCAGCCGAGCCACCTAGCCGTACCTTTAAAAACTGTGCCATACTGCGATCAGCCAGCCAGATGTTTTTGTACAGAGGAAATAATATAAACAACATTCTAATAAAGTTCGATTCAGCTGGCCTGGATAAACAAAAAAATCCTAAAACCTTCAATGACTAAATACCACGAGACGTGAGTAATCAATCGGGGGACTAACATTCCCTTCATTTAAGTTATAACTTTCGTGACTCCAAAATCAACATAATATACCTAAACATCGGTCTAGAAAACTAAAAAAACACTTCGTGTCCAAAATGAATGTTATGATTAATAAAATAAACATTAAGACCATCGCTACCTAACAGTTGTCTTAGAGGATTTCAAGCTCCAACCCTTCATCTAAACCGTCGCCAATAAGAAAGAAGTATAAATCCAACGATCTAATGTTAACAATTATACACTTAAAATTTTACCAGTCTAAAATAAAATATTTTGTTGTTACGAAACAGACTATAAAAGTATCGCGTATAGAAAATGTCCGTTATTATTAGAAAAATAATAATTATTAATATATGCAGACTGGTTTAAATCACTTAACTTTTTTCTGGACGGCCACTATCCGCTCCACCCACACTGCAATCGGCGAGAGCTCATAAAATAAGGACCTCGTATACTTGTAGGTTCGAAAATAGACGATAAATCGCGAAAAAACATATTTGAACTAAATTTTTCATGTATAGATAACAATATTAAACGTAACATAGTAAAAAAAATAATCGCTACGCCGACATGACCAATAACATTTGTTTAATCAATTAACACCATTACAAAAGTATAAATAACATCATTTAAATAAAGAGGACAGATTAATTTTCATGACTTAGGTAATAAGTAAGATCTGACCATATTCAAACTGCCTCTTTAGCATATTAGTTATTGATCCTTTTTTTACTAGGTGTTGGAGTTTACGTTGCCACGGAAACCTATTAAGGACAGTGGTGTAGACGGTCCCAGCTGTGCCCTGTGATCACAATTTACATGCAGAGCGTGGGAATTATGGGGTTCACCTCCAGGGGATACCTGTATCTAGCAGTGCAATAGGCTGATGATGATGACAAGCTTCATCGCCACATAAATATATAAGGCTCGGAGAAAACTTGTGAAATCGCACAATTTTATTAATTGTCATTAATGATGAACGTAATCTTCGTCACTCCCAACAATCTGGCTTAAAAACTATCCAGGTAAGGTTGTCTCTACAGAGGTACCAAAATTAGTGCGATTATTTAACAAGTCATCTTTTTACAGTAGTATAAACATTCTCGAGACTTATCTTACATTGTTACATCTTACATCCAGAATCCGGTAAGTGGAGACGTCCCTATAATGTTGGAAATTATTCAAGATGTATGTAGTAGGTAGTCAGTTTCATCATTTCTGCAAGTCGTCTCTTCTTTATCCGAGTATCGCTCAATGTAAATTCTTTGAGTTTTTCAAGAACTTTCCAACAGGTGACTTTGATCAGCCGTTCTGTGCGCTGGTCATCTTCGATTGACTCCTAAATCTTAAAATTTGAAGACAGCTTGCCACTTTTAAATCGTAGTTTTATCAGTGCAAGTAAACGGGTGACATCTTGTTCTAGAGTGCTTTTGGTACAGTTCCGTGCTTGTTCACGAACTTTACAATATGGAATCCAATATTATCCGCAGTCAATATCTTCTTTAAAAAGTATTAGATACTTTATCGGTAAAAACTCATACGTTAATGACACAATAATGTATACACTACAAAAATAACCAAAATATAAATCAGATCTGTGACAATTGAAGTGATGTAATCCTCAATATCTCATCTAACCCGCAAACTTTTTGACCAATTCTCGTGTTTCTCAGGATTCGTTTTCGGGTCTTATGAATACATAATGATGAATTTAAATCTGTTCTGGTTCATAGTGTTTTTGTGTACTTGTTTAACACAGGGAAGGCAATGAACGTAAATGGTTTTAATTAGTGTCTTTGTCCTCAAGAAAAGACAGTAATATATGTTATATAGATATCATTCCAATTGATGGTAATACAGTGACCTAGGAGATATAATTTTCAAGCTAAAAGGTATTAGTAAGTTTACTGCTCATACTACCAATATTTTGTTTACCTGTGATAATTAGGATAACCTGAGGGTGCACTAATGCATAAGTTGTTGTGGACAAAAATAAAAAAAGAAAATCTATCACCGTAAACTGTGTGCGTAGATTTCATTGGTACGCTTACGTATCTTTTCCAGAAGAAAAATGTGGACTAAATTTACATGATTAAATCATGTACTGGTTTAACTAGCTATGTTTTTCCGGATTTCCGTTAGCGATTCCAGATTCCGATAGCGAGATCAACAGTAACATTGCGAATTATTAAAAAAAATACACCTTATTTAACTTAGTTTCGTCTGTATAATGGACTAAGACAAAACTTACTTTTCCGTAAACGTTAACGCCAAACGCTAACTTCAAAATGTATGGAAATGACATAAGCTATGGAAAAGTAATGGAACACGCTAATACGCCTAAAACATTATCATACCTTTTAAAGTTATTGTTTTTGGGGCTAACGCTTACGGAAAAGTAGTATTTTGTCTAAAGCTTTAAAATTGTGATTGATGACAGGATGGATTACAAGCGTAACGGATACTTAAATATTAACCTCTTATATCCAACGGCTTGTGTTATCGATTCGTATAATCGATTTGATGTACACCACTAAATGCCACACATTGTTATTACGGTAGAAGATTCAAAATGTTATTTCAAAAGACGAAAAAGTTAAGTAAAGTGTACTAACACAATGTAGTATCTATACAATGTCACAAAAAATAGAGAAGATTAATGAGCCTTAAAAAAGACCAAACTATAATTTGCATAATGTAGAAAAATATGCAAGTGCTTAGGCATCATATCGGAATGACTGTAGCTGGGGACCAGACTACGGACTACGATATATTGCAAGTCTTAGGTGGCGCCTAAAGGCAGAGCTTCCGGAGTTGAGACTGACTAGAGTGGAAGCTCAATCCGTTTCAGCTAGTGATCCAGGGCAGAACGGTGGTATGTGTCGCAGATTGTCGTGTGAAACGGAAGGCATGTGATTGAGGCATTAGCCCTCTCTCGAGTGCCGGTCCCGCAGGGGCCGTCGTGCTAGAGGGGCACCCGTGCATACCGGTGAGGTCCTCCTATGAGCGCGGAGGAAATCTTACATAACACAGTATCATTCCCAAATTACCTGGCACCTTTAAAAGGGTTTCCTCCACGTAAACGAAAAAAGCGTTAGGTCCGAAAATGGTCATATTTTAATATACATTCTATTAATTGTTGATTTTTATATGATACAATGTTACGCAGGCTATGGATATCCATGGAGCTAGCATTCACACCACGCCGTTTAAAATTCACACCAAGTTGCAGAGTTGGCTGCAGCAACTTGCGACTCCTCGTCGCGATGTTTTCTGAACGGTAACTCGCAACATTCAACGACTTTTATGCCTGCTACAGAATTTGCTTGTCATTTTTGTTTTTGGGTAGACATCCTCCTCCTAGCTAGCCACATATTGGCGTTCGCAGAACCAAAGAATTCACCTATGTTCGATCACTTTTATTTCATTATTATTATTAAGGTTTTTTTTATTCTAAACACCAAAAGCACTAAATAAATTAAGCATCTATGAAAGGCTATATACAAATGGTGCGAGTCGGAGGCTTTTAACATCTATTCAAAGCCAGTAGTTCCCTGTTCAGTTTACCTTAGAAAATTGTATTAATAATCTTTATAAAACATATTATTATACTTTTTTATGGATTGATTCAAAAAACATGCTCTCATTAAAACCTTATCAGTGGATATGACGAAAAAATACGTCATATGGGTAGAGAAGAGTCACTTTTGTATTCCTGACGTTAACATACATTTTAAAATCCAAGACAACTACAGAAAATCTGGAAGAAGACGCTTGGCTTAAGAGTGCCAAAGAGCTGTTCCGACTTAGAACTAGATGGCTGTTTAAAGCTGCGGCGTCGAGGGATCAGGATAGCCCTAATGAAAGAAAATTTCTGGTAGGAGATAGCACCATAAAAAGAAAAAATAACTAAATAAATATATTACTCAATGTTGTGAGAGTAAAATATCCTTTCTTAAATGTTATATTAAATGTTTTCTAAGATTTAGTAAGTCGCTATATAAATATAAAGTCCCTTCAGCAAGTATCATATAGGTCTATCGAATCTAAATTTTGACCCATTATGCTGTCCCCATTCATGAATCAAAATGAAAAATGAAAAAAATTGAAATAAACGTAACCCTTTATCTCATTTATGGAATATGGTGAGATAGTTACTCCCGCATATAATTACAGTTAAAAATGAACTTATTATTGTTGCATACATATTGGACATTTATTCCACATCAAACTAGCAATTATTTCAGTAAAATGTATACTGCTTGGTTACCTAACTCATTAAGAACAGGATTAGTTGAAATAGGATGGCCATATTAAGATTATTATTATTGAGAAGTTGAAGGATTTCCATGTAATAAAACATTGCAGGATTTAATAAGGCCCTAAGTGTAGGCTAGGCTAGCCTACACTTAGCGCCTAATAAAAGCTAGACTTTGGATGTATAGCATCATGTTTGGGAAGGTAGAGTTTCAGATGAGTGCAACAGAACTCAACAAGAGGTGTTTTAGTTTCTTTATACATTCTCGAAAGAACTGCAACATTTTGAACAGATCTGTTTTTCTTCTTGATATTTTAAGTCTGTTTTGATATTAATTTGCCGTTTTGTCTTATAACTATTAGCCTAGACATATTCTCTAACCGATATGAGGTAAGCATAAACATAAGCAGTTACTGCGGCAAGCCAAAATCTTACGTACGTCAAATGTATATTGTAATGTAGTCTGTATCGCTTGAAAATAAAACCAGAACAGATAGACCACGATTTCTCTTTTTACATCAATTTAAATAAGAAACGTAGTAAAATATTAAAATTTCAAATCATCATCAAATTTCGATCATATCAATAATTTTACGATAAATTTTTTCCATTAAGCTTAAAAAATATATCTTTGAAACAATGATTTCATTTACCTACACACATCATTTCTTAAACGTTTTTTTTATCGTGTTAGTTAAAAACTGCGGGTAGATCGTGTTATCGTTTTCATGATTATGACGTCATTGAATTAGCCGACAATAAGTATGTGATTGCAGCGGCCCCTAAAGAGTTTATTAAAAGCTTACATACAATTCGCATGTGTTCATTAGTTGTCTCCGCGCGCCTTCGCTAGCCCGCACCGGATCTCTGATGTCGTCACGCCGTGGCAATGTTAATCGATTATAATCGCATGTCCAGTAATAGTCAGCACCATGTTTTAAATAAAACGATGTGTTTTTGTTTTTAAATCCCTTTTGGTCACGTCAGATGGCTGTTCGATTGTCGAGCTCACTAGTACAGCCATTCAAGGTTTAAAAACAATAATTCCCGCCAAATCCTCGAGTTCCACCTATTGACGGTACCACTGAAAGTCCCCTATTAAAGAATTCTCAAGGAAATAATTCCTACAAGCCTGTAACACTGTGGAACCTGAAGTGTACACCTTCAGTGCTAGGTGAATAAAGAATATGGAAAAGCTTGGTCCATTCATCTTAAACCTAATATTTTTTTGTATGCTGATTTTAGATAACTACATCCATTGGAGTTATTAAAAGTATCTTAGAGTCAACATAATGGTGTATGCCACAAATTGTAACATTCATTTTGGACTAATAATGTCTATATTAAATCCTAAAAATAATAAGTGAGTGTAACATAAAACAAAATCAAGTACTTAGTGCTCTGTATATATTGTATAATAATTATATTTGTCATTGCCTTTGGGTGAATTGACCAATGATGACCTAAAATGTGTTATGTATGTTCCGATAATAACTTTCTAAATAGCCCAGAATAATTGCATATCAACTATTATAAGCAATACCTAACATGACACTATGTAAATAGCACAATAGTAGATAACTAGTGAAAAGATTCAGTGTTCAAGTGACACAATAACTGTGTAGCAAAGAAACAGATCAGAAAAACAAACAGTTAAAGAGATAGGAATTTATAGGGCATCATTATTATTATTGAACCTATGGAGAGCTAACAAAGTAAAATAGACGACATCATGTCAGACATTGATACAGACATAATTAAGCATTAATTGTTTAAAGGTAATAATAATGTATTTAATAAGCAGTAAATGACTGAACTTGTTCCCGAGTTATATCCTCATTACTAAAAATCTAAACTTAATGACTCAAACAACACAACCCTAAGATATAATTGAGTACATGCTCAGCAAAAGTGATAATCAAGTTACTGTCTAAAAGGCTATGGAAACTTAACACTTGATATAGAAAGATCTGGTATCAATAAAGTGTGTTGTAAAAAATGACATTCTGGTGCATGAGAGTTAAAAATCCACAAAGATGACAATCAATTTGTCAACAATTTAATTAATGTGCAACCCATATAATATTAACCCATAATTAATTACTTCTATTAAGAATAAAATGACATATTTCAACTTACCAATGTTTCCGAGGCATAGCATTGTTGGTCCGAAATCACAGAAGAGTGGAAGTCGAAAATTATCCAGCAGGATACTTAGAGATATTTTAATGTTAGGCCAAAATTTTAACCTACACATTTCTCAATCCATTGTCAGACAGAATGGATAATCCATGTCAGTGTCAGATTTGTAGCTACTTTCGTGCAGTTAGAAATCACAGATATCAAATGTGTGTACTACCATCCAGTAACTCTACTTGATGTAGATCTGGTTGTGATTATTCTACCAACCATCTACCTAATTATGTATAACTGCCTGGCAGTAAACACCATTATTTAGATTTGTTGCTCTTGACTGTCCACATGACATACATACAATATTACTCGCTCAAACCAAATAATAAATAAGTTTTGAGTACAATGTAATATCACTCACACAAAATCACTCAAATCAAATGCCAATATTCGGTCATTAAATATAAACATGTTCCTTTACGCCGTTTCGGCGAGTGTACTTATGTCGAGTTAGATATTTAGATCCCATGTATAATGACAAATTGTATTCTATTTACCAACATGGAAAGCTTGAGCTCTTGTGTTTATGATCGAGTTGTACCAGCATTATATAGAATTGTGTCATACATTTATAAGCCAGTTTATAGATTCAGTTTTACTTTTGCTATAATTGTACTAAACATAATATATTTCTTTTGTTGCAAATGATGTTCTCGATTTTATAGTGATTATAGCCATGAGTTTATGGGTTTGTAAAATATTTACATATTATTCTCAGAAATCTGGTGGTCATAATTGTAAGTTAAATCACTGACATTTTGTTCTAAATTCTAATGTCCATTTACCTTTTTGATTTTCCAGAGCCGTTTAGAAAATATTCATATATACATTCCCCAACTTCGTCTCTGAATCAGCAGTTTCAATATTGAAATGGAATATGTTATATTTGTATTAAACAAAATTTTCTGATATGGTGTCTCATATATATTACATATATATAAAATGATAAGAATATATAAATCTAGAGGGGTTTAAAGACAGTGTGTATTGTGGACCTTTATTGAGGATAAATTATACTAACATACAAAATCTTTATACATAAAGAGATCATTTTTTCTGTCCTATAAGTAACTTAATTTATATCACATTACTGTCAATCCCGAATAATTTACTTGCTTTAAATTTATTAATACTTAAAATACATCTACCGCCAACCACTAAACAAAACTGATAGACATTTTCCCATACATCCAGAACTGGCTCGGCCATGAACAGGTCATGAATATAAGGCCTTATATGCATTGATACATACAAGGATTAAACATACCTAACTTTTTAAAGTATTTGTGATGAACGTCATAGCTACCTGAAGGCAATGAAAGCATCTCCTAGTTCTCCTCCTACGATGTGGACGCCTCCTTCGGGGATGGAGAGCCCGCGAAAGAAATTTCTAATGTCGAGAGCGTTAGCCGACCACGGAAGGTTCTGGAGCCGGATGATGACACTCATTGTCACCGCTGCTGTCTTCGCTACCTATAATGAAGGGAAACAGACCATTCCACGATTTTTATATGAACAATTTTCAAAACTGTTTTAATGTTTCAAATAAATGGTAGATAATAAACAATATAAATGTTTTAATCAAACCATACTATATGTATATTTTAAGAGTGAAATATTCATCTCTGTAGTGAGTTCAGCTATGTTATTATACTGTAATTTTTCAGTACAATGTTTTGGTTAAAATTAAACACCAGGTCAGGTCCTTTTGGATTTTTCGTAGTTACACTTTTTAGTTTGTTTTATAAATCACTTTGTTAGTTGATTTGTAACTGATGTGTGTCAAGTGGCTCCATTTCTAGTGGGATGTAAAACTTTGAACTGTGATAGTATACTCTACTTTTATTTTACTTTTTTAAATATAAATAACATTTCCAAGCAACAGTACAAAAATAAAACTTCGAAAAATTCTCATAAAATAAATTGTGTGGAACTGTACCAATTTTGTAAATAACATATGTACAATGTCCATATAAATTCACTCTCTAATGCAAAATAACTATAATTTAATGCCTTGAATAGGAATTGAACTTACAGTCTCCAACTCAGTAGATTGGTAACCAATTAGTGAATAGTGAATAATGTACCTACAATATTATTTGCTTTAGATCATTTACAGGTCGGGAAAAGTGTACTATAATATGAACACATATAATAATGAAGGTTACTTTGAATCAAATATTATGCCGAATGTCGCATTATTATGCATGTTACGCTTAATTTCTGTCTGACATATCCGAGTCTTTGCTTCAACCAACAGGTTATCTAATTTGTGACAAATTGTAAAGTTAGGAACATGTTATAAATGAAATATTGTAGCATATAGACTAGGTACGTAGTTTGTGATTGTTATATTGCACGAATTTTATGCCACTCCAAAATTGTTTGTATATTTCGTGAAATAATTTGTATACATAATGTAAATAATATCGGTTTATTTATGAGATGAATGATGCATTCCTCTGCTTACCTTTTCGGAGATTACAGGCGTGAAGTTACGTTTAAGTTATGAACTTTATGCTCGATTCCATAAAATTCCTATTTGATTAACAAGGTCACGTTTTTCACCACTCAAATATGATATTTATGCTTTGTTAAAATTATTTATTATATTTACCAAAGTATAAGACGATAAATATGTATATAATCAGTGGATTCAATCGTCGTGTCTTAAGACTAAAAAGATCGTAAGCATAATGACTATATGAAACATGGCCGCCGTGTTCCGTAACAGCATTTATACAACACGTGTATTGTGTTTTAAATCTACATTTACGTGCCGACGTTGTCAATGGAATATACATAATTTAACAGATGTATATTTTTTATATCAATAGTTATAAGAATATTCTATTAAGGAGTATATTTTCAAAATTCTACGAAATTACGTATTTGATACATGGCAAAACCGGAACAAAATGCGAATTATGCTTTTGAAGAAAATAGAGCAAAAATCTTATAAATATTTATAGATTACTTCTTGTTTGACACAGCGAGTTCCTATAAACACTATGTATATATTTGATATAGCGAACACTTGTAGCAGGCGTAGGACTACAACAATAGATTTTGAGGGTTAGTGACATCAGAGCGACATCGGCATTACCACTTGAATCCACTTACCTATAATAATCCTAAGACTGCCACGACGCACGAATTTAGGAAACATGCGACATTTTCAGCACAATAAGTTCACAGCAGAAATATTACACATACAATATAATAAAAAAATCATTCAACGATTATACGCCAAGCTGACGAAATAGGAGTTAGAGTATGAGAACAAAATGGCGCCGGAAAGCGCTTACAATTTGTTGTTTGCTAATTTTCTCGAAATGTCATAGAAGTCGGCTATC
Source organism: Mysoria ambigua (assembly GCA_018245875.1). Taxonomy (NCBI): domain Eukaryota; kingdom Metazoa; phylum Arthropoda; class Insecta; order Lepidoptera; family Hesperiidae; genus Mysoria; species Mysoria ambigua. The sequence goes on along the minus strand of DWEI01002943.1, from coordinate 769 downwards.
TTTTTTAATATTACGTGTCAAAGTTAATGGGATTCTTCCTTTAGTAATTAAAATGTAAGCTGTGAATTATCATCAAAAATATGTAAAGAGCTCTTTATTTAATTAAGAAAGAATATAAAATAGTTTTTAAATATAATAGTGTTCATTATTATGTATGTATGTCCACTAATATATATTAAAATCCTAAATCATAGAATTTTAATATACATGACAAGGAATTTATTCCAATTAGCTTCATGATCTTTTTAAGTCGTGTTCATGAAATGGATAAATCAGGATATAATTAAACAAACTTATTGTTTTTAATTACGATCATTTGTGAGCTTTCCGCAGTCATTTAAATTCTTTATCTGTAGTGCCGCTGCTGATCCGTACTGTCAAATTTGGGCGCTTGACGTTTCTACACGGACTTAAGCAGAAAAATTCCTGAAAAAAATCTGAATTTATTCTGGTTAAAGTTGCATTTCTTTAAATATTAAAAGTATTGTTAACAAATTTAAAGTAAGTAAACAGTAAGATAAGTGAGGTGCTATTTGTCATTTTTTCCGAACGCACAGCTAATGTAATTACTGCGAAAGACAGACAGTCGCTTCGGTAAATACTTTATTATTTCTCATCAATTAATTAAATTTTCGATCTTAACAAGACATCTTGAGATTTATTATATTATTATTGCATTATAATTTCAAGATATATTACTTCGTCAACCAGAACTATAAACAATTAAACAACAATAAACTGCGATTTAATGTATAAGAATTACATTTAA
>DWEI01002942.1:0-13501 GCA_018245875.1 Mysoria ambigua | reverse complement strand
GACCCGGGAATCGAACCCGGGACCTCTCGATCGGCAGTCGCATCTGCAACCAACACGACCAACGAGGCAGTCATATGTGTGTATAATACATTATGCAAACATATGTAATTAAAATTGTAAGATTTGAGAACGGCATTTTTATTATCTTATCCGCCGGCCGCCGAGCATCAGACATTGAAGAGAACCATGGGTTCATGTCTGATGGTCGTGGACCGCAGGCAGCGGGCCGCCGCACCTGGTAGAAGTAGGGGCTGGGCTCGGTCTCGCCGGCGCCGTTGAAGTCGCGCACGTCCACCAGCTGGAAGTCGTGCAGCAGCCCCGCGTTGGCGGCGCGGTACTCGGGCCGGCGCCGCACCGGCGGCAGGTCCCCCAGCGCGCCGTAGCGCCAGCGGTACAGGTTGCAGATGCTGCGACACGCGCGCGGCTACCGTCAGTGGCTCCACGGCCGGGAGTCCAGCCCGGGACTCCTCGGGCGAGCAGACACAGTCGACCCGTCACAGTCGTGCTACGAGTACAGATCGAGGCATACCTGGGCCTCGCGCGGCCCTGGGCGTCCAGCTCGACGTAGGGCACGCCCAGGCGGACCATGCGCGTGAACAGGCTCTGCTCCATGTTGGAGTACTTCTGGAAGGCCATGTTCTTGACGACGGGCGGCAGCTGGTGGTGGTCGCCGATCATGACCCAGCGCTTGAGGCGCGAGCGCCCGTCCTGCGGGTTCTGCAGCAGCAGCGGGATGAACGTCTCGATCTCCAGGATCTGCGCCGACTCCTCCATCAAGATGTTGTCATACTTGAAACCTGCGAGAACGAGCGTTTGGTTGTACCGCCCATACGTCCCTGGTACCGTATCACGCCAAGTCTCTCCGGGGTAGGCAGATGGCGCGGAGTGCTGTCTCTGTAACGTTACAGACCTGCAGTGCTTCTTGCTCATTCATCGCACGTCTTTGACGCTTTATACCAACTGTGCAGTGTTACTGAAGGAGAGCCTAAAGTTATCGGATTCTGTACCAGGCGACCCTCTACAGACGGTGATCATAATAACATACAATGCCCATAGTCTTCTAATGTCGTGTGCTCGGGTACTCGTGTGAAGGGAGCGTTCAAATATTACGTAAAGCATTTTTTTCTTGTCAAACGTTACGATGCGTTTTATTGCGACTTAGAAATCTGTTGTTCATTTATTGTCTAAGCAAAAACAAAGGTGTTTTAGGGACTTTGTGACTTTTGGATAAAAATGGTCATTCAGGTGTTGCCTGCGGGGTACAGGAAAGTGTTACGCCGCGTTACAGGGGGGGCGGGAGGGTCGAGAACCTTCAAACATTACGTTACGTAACACTTCAATGCTCCCGTAAGTACCTTCAATATATAAAATGCAGAAATATCATGCCGAGGTGTCAGAAGTCGCCGCCACCCTTGTGCATCAAGTGAATGATGAATGTGGATCAATTGTGCCAGCTCTGTTAAGAACGAGACGTTTGACATTCGGCGCTCCCTGCCTACCCGCGAGAGCCCTGGATGGACGATATAAAAATAACGTAACAAAAAGAACCATAGCACTCAAACAACATGGTATACAGTGTCCATCGTCCCTCCCTCCCTCCAAGCAGCTCGCAGCGGGCCGCGCTGATAAGAGAACCCTGCCGGCGCCCAAACGCCCCGAGCGTGATACCGACACGTCTGCGTAATACGACGGCTCCGTTCACCGAATTGTTACTCTCATTAAAGAAGTTAGCGGTCTGAAGCAATGGCTGCAGTTTTCCTAATTCATCAGGCTACAAGGGATGCAAGGGTGACAGACAAGTGATTTGAATATGGAATGTGTTTCGTTAGTTTCAGATCGGACGAATAAAATTTTAATTTATTTCTTTATTTTACTTTAATCATCAGTATATTCAACATTAATAAATGTAATATTAAAAAAAGGGTGTGCATTTTATTTATTTGTAAATAACAATATTCCATCAGTTTCCAGAATGTTCTCAGTCGCTCCATCAGTCCCTACAACGTCCTCCGGGGCCGCTCACCGATCTGCACCAGCTCGGAGCGCTTGAGCGCCGCGTGGGTACACGTCATGGCTATTATCTTGGCTTCCTTCACCAGCAGATACTTCGACCGATCCAAACCGGAGCGGAGCAGCTCGAACGCTCGGAACTCCTCCAACTCCTCGAATATGTGATCTATGTATCTGAAAAATGTTCCATTTCAGTATCCAAGGACGAGTCCTTATATAAAGGTCAAAAACATGAGAGAAAATGAAAGAAGGGTACAAGAGTACCTGTAGCAACTCTGCGCGACTTCCATGTCCTCCTCGTAAGATTTACCCGGGAACAGCGGCTTGGGGGCGTCCTGGAAGAACTCGTGGAACGGAAACTCCCTGCTGATGGTCTCGACCGACTTTGTCTGCAATCAAACACCGGACGGCTCAGAAGGTGGCGCCCGCCGAGGGTCCGGCGCTCGAGCGGCTGCCGCGGCGGCGCACCTGCGGCGACGCGCACGCGCGCAGGAAGGCGGCCCAGCGCGGGCGCACGTGGTACACGAGGAAGTGGTGCGCCAGCTCGCACGTGGCGGCCGCGTCACCCGCCGCGCCCAGCGCGCGCTGCAGCCGCGCCACGCTGGCCAGCAGCTCCAGCCGCTTGGCCAGCACGTAGTTCACGCGCCCGTACCTGCCGGCGTCCCGGTCACCACAGCTCGAGCCACACGTGGGCAGAGGAATGCGGAACACTCCCACGTCTCACCGGTTACGTTTATGTCCCACTATGCAATAGGTGGTGAGCCTACTGCCATACGCCGGGCGCATATGTAAATTCCGAGCTACGACTATAAATTCTCAGTTAAGAAAATTCAACAGAATATATTGAAATTACAATCTTCCAACAAAGCAAAGAGACCATCTCAAACTGCATACCATTCGCGAACATGGTCATCTGTTCATTATAGACCACTTAAATCTTTGTCATGATATGTAAAAGTTCGTTTTTGCAAAAAAGTGCATTCCAATATTAAAAATCATACTTTACATATCCCTAACATTCTGTATGGGGTATTCAAGTTATCCAATCCGCACTTGGCCAGCATGGAACACTATGGCCATAACCTTTACGATTATAAAAACGAGCCGTATCTAACAGTGGTATGATGAAAAGGTCTCTATGGTGATACCTGCATTAACTTTTGCTATACATGTGGGCAGTTACGCCCACTCCACCGTCATTAACGCTTTCACCAGCCCACAGCTGGACACGGGCCTTCTCAGGTGAAGAGTGAATATGGGCGCTTCCCACCGTAGAGCCGCCAATACCAAGTCTCCTTTAGTTTTTCGAGTTTTAACAAGTGTTCACCTGGAGAAGTCCTTGTCGGTCTGCAGCGCCTCCTCGCCGTGCCCCAGCCGCAGCAGGTGGCGCTCGTCCACGTCGAGCTCGGCCACCTTCTCGAACAGCTGGTTGAGCGCCTGGTTGCTGTGCGTCACCACCAGCGTGCGCTGCCACGGGAAGTTGTGGTACAGGTTCGATATTATCTGCACCGCCACGTCTGTTTTGCCTGTTGGAGCACACACGAGACCACTTGTGACGAGTAGTACTAAATATTGCCTCGAAGCTACGATAACTGCCTCGAAGCAATATGGTAATTGCCTCGATGCAATATGTTAATCGCTTCGAAACCGTATGTTCATTGCCTCGAATGAATATGATAATTACTTCAATATTGCTGAATCTTTACTAATATTAAAGGAAAGGATACAGGCTATATACTGGTTTATCAAAAGATCATCATAATGATATACGCTAGATAACGAGTAACAAAATTATAGAGGTTTTCATTAAGTAAGTAAGGTAGTTGGATAACAATGAGTGGGGACAGGTCACCTGTCCCGGGCGGCCCCACCACCAGCGTGAGTCCCGGCTGCATGCCCGAGCGGATGGCCTCCACTTGCGTCGGGGTGAACATTATGTTGTTCCTGACATCACCATGTTTTACATATTTTTAATTGTACCGTAACACCGCGCCCCTTTCAGATGTATTATATATTGTAGCATTAAATGTTCAAATTGACCGAAAAATTAATTGTCATATGACATTCAATTTTTATTTACTGCGAGATGTAAATAATAGTATTTGTACACTATAATACAATAATAGAACAACTTTAATGGCGGATAGCTGATTGCTGTCCGCCACGACAGTTTAAAGTTAAATTTGCGGTAAAAAAAATCTAACCTAAAAATGACGCTATTTGAATCTTTACAGAAATTTAAAAACAATTCAAATAACAGGCGTCGAGATAAAAGAAAACAGTGACAAAATGGTACGAGTGGTTCCGGCAAGCTCAACTGACTTTTTGGGTTCGTTGTAGAGGTAGGGCCCCCGCTTGGGCTGCACGTGCGGCTCCACGAGGATGGCGGGGCGCGCGCCCGCGTCGTCCCCCGCGTCGTCCCCGAGCTCCAGCTTCCGCGACACGTTCTCGAACGTCAGCCTGCGCGGATTGATGTATCAGGAACATCAACGTTCGTCGTTCCGTTACAAAAATAAAATTACATTTTCACAATTTACAAAGTATAACTACAAGGTGGGCCATTCAGTTGAGAGGATTTCAAAAAAATCGTTGAAATAAAACTACAAAGCTCAGAGCAGATAATTTATATTTATAATAAAGTAAACACATGAGATTTTTTTTCATTACACACCTGAGATGTGTGCTATCTGAACGTATGCACTCCTCCTAGATTTAGTGAAAACTCTGGTCCATAGGCTCAAAAACGATAATAAGCTTCACCGGGTAAGAGAATATTGTCCAGACTTAAACAACGCTCAACATTCTTTCAAGCACGGCGGAGGCAGTGGTCATTTCGTTTCGATTCCTGGACCACTCGTAGTTTCTACGTATGAAACTTAATATATTTGCCAAAACACGCCTTAATGATGTTCTCGACATGGCGAGCTCGGATGATCTATTTCGAGATGATAACTGAGAATCGCGCCGTAAGAAGGTCGAGACTTATCTACGCAATAAAAACTAAAACATTATCATGATCAATCTATTACTGGACGCGAGCCGCTGCTAATGGACGCTCCAAGGTTTACACGTAACATCGCGCCAGTGTTCCCCGAAGAGGTACGCAGAGGACTGCACTACACACCCACGGTTCGCCAGCTACGTGTACGTCCCACTAGGGAAGAGGTGGCGAGCCCATTGCCATACCCCGGGCACATATCCAGACTCCTGAGAATAAAAAAAAATCAATTGTGGCGGACGCAGGCCTGGGAGCCGGCACCTCGTCGCGGCCGCGCTGGCGATCAACGCGACCAACGAGGCAGCAGAATGCATTCATGCAATTAATTCATTGTTCATGACGACTGCGTGACAATACAATTTATAGTTATATGTTTTACATTGGAATTATATATTTATTATATGTATATGTTTTACATATAACGGGCGTTACATTTTCAGTACCGTGAAACAACACCAGTTTTGGGCAATTCATCCACCTCCATATGGTGTGTCAATATACACTTCCCAAATTATTGTTTCTATCGCGCCTGACCTCCACGGGACGGGCAGGCAGCACCGAGCGCCGCACAGGCCTCTCCCCCGCACGCGCCGCTCCGCTCGGTCACACCGCGGCCGTCGCGTCAACTATTCCGTCCGAACGGTACCGGCTTCCAGGAACTATTTTTTGTATATGTATCCAGCGGTGAGGCGATCCGGCCTTTACATGTTTATGGGCGCTTAAAATGGTTCGGCCACTTGATACATAATATACCGCGAAACGATCGCGTGCTGGTAAACGTTTGGACGGTGTTAAATACGGACGTACAACACCACGCCAGTTTCGCCGAACGGGTGGGCAGGGGACTGCAGTACGCCCGCTTATCGCAACTCATACGTGCCGAAGAGATCAGGCTAATGAGCACCTACTAATGGAAACAATTTAATAACGACCACACCATAACCATTTGTTGACATTCCTATAATTTTTTTACTCGAAACTTACCTTACCTTTACTAATAATTTATATTTAAATCACAATTATAATTAAATACAGTCATATATTAAGGTACAATAACAATTTTACAAAAAAAAGTAATGACACGAATTCACAGATCCTAACGAAAAGCATAAACATAACAATTCGTACGATCACTTCCAGAACGTTCCTGAGTACCACATCTCCCCGCAGTTTGTCGGCTGTCGGGGCCGCCGCCGCCAGCCCTCGCCGGGCCGCCCGCCGCGCCGGCAGAGCGGGCCCCGTGCTCCGCCACGCCGAGACCACGAGCGCGGCGACCGCGTTTGGTCACCACCGTATCGACCGTCCCACGGGCTCTTGTGCTTGTCCGAACTCATTCGCGTGCAATCTACAATAAAAAGGTAAAAATGTTTATCGGAAATGACATCAAAGTATAACGTTAAGTAATTGTCACAGTAGGAGCGAAGCGACGCCAAGCTACCATCGTTCGATGACTACAATTTTGGAAAATAATGGTACAACCATGAAAAACTACATTCGATCATAATTTAACCAACTGGACGTGTCAGTGAATGGATTCAGCGACGAGACAAGCGTGAACATGACAAAATAATAATACAACAACATGCTTACCCTGAGGCTTTCGAGTCTACAGCGTGAAACACACGGCCGTCGAGGCGATGCTTCTGAACGGCTCTCCCATTATCTCCCTGCCGCCGCTCCCATTACCTCCCCGAGTCCGTCTCTCTCTGATCAGTCGCTCTGGCCACGCCGGCCGCGGCCAGAGCCCGAGCCGGCGCGCGCAGCAGCGAGCCCCAACACTCGACCGCACCGAGCAAGTCGTGCTCACTACTGCCACTCGCTACCATGCGCTCGGTTCATTTGCAAAGCGTAAACATTGGTCCGTTTATAATTGAAACAGTTTTAAATGGATGCAGAAACACGAACGTGTCTGTATACGGAGGAAGACGTCGCGAGGGAGCGGAGTATTGTACACGATGTGGCTAAGTACGTTCACCGGCTGGCTGACTGATGTAGTAACGGCGCTGTCAGACTTCGCGACTGAGCGTTGCGGATCAATCAATCTAAGCAGTTCATTCAAGAAACCATTCAGTTCATTTATTCATTAATGAAACCGATCATTCATTCATTAAATCAATGAATCATTCAACCAGTCTTTCATTCATTATATAATACACATAATCAGTAAACAATTTACTCGTTCAATAATACATTCATTCATTAACAGTGATTGATTTATTGAGAGTGAAAGGAAATGTCGTTGTAGATCTATGTATCCAGTCGCGGTGAACAAACAAACACGCGGAGCAGACTTTTCGGCCACGAGCAACAAGCTCGCGCATTATTTTTCTGTAATATTTTCCTGTTCAATTTGAAAACACGCCGCGATATCTTCGTGGATAACATTATCGACGTGGACGCGCGTCGCTTTACCGCCCTCGCAGAGGGACACACCTTCTCCTCGACAGTTGTCATTCGTCATTAATGTTATAATCATAATGATAATAATAAGTTATCATATGGTGTCGGGCGCTGTACGTACTTGAAGGGGCGCACGAGGCGGCGCGGGTCGTCCACGCGCACCTTGATCTCGTGGCGCGGGAAGCTGCTGCGCAGGTGCTGCATGTCCAGGAACGTGTCGTTGAAGTCCAGCGTCGGGATCTCGTTGGGCATCCTGAGGGCACCGAGCGCACATTGAACGTGTCGTGAATCTCAGACCATCATCGTGTATCGTTGAAATATACTTGGAGCAATTATTTAATTCGAACCTAACTCTACTCTCAGCGTCGAAGGAATGCTAGCGCTGAGCGCGGGGTCGCGGGTTCGAATCCTACATCGGACCGATGTTTGTGTGACGAACACAAGTAACGAAAATATTTATTAAAAAAAATACAATCATGCACATTGTGACCTTCAATATAGTTATATTATGAGCAAGCTTATAAATATAACACCCCATTAAACGACTTAGCGATAAGGAACATAAGTATATCAATTAATTGATTGTATTAACCACAAACCGCGTCAGTCGGAGTTGCTCGTGTCAACAGCGCGGCCCATCATCGATCTATTGATAACACTAGCCCAGCCGGTCGCGGCGTCGGGCCGCGGCCGGGGCGCTGCTGCGTCGCGCAGTGGAACGCAACCGTCAGGTGTGCTGACCAGCTCTGCCTACCTCTTCGGGTACTACGGGCATGACGTTACATCTGGCACTAATGAGACGCCAGAGTACACACGATGTAACCGGTGATTTATACAGGCGTGGCCTAGCGCGGGTCCAATGTTTGTTGTTCGGAGATGTGACGCGACACTAAGTGGAATATTATTGAATTTGATAACAATTTATAAACGAACGAATGTTTCGTGCACTGAGTTAATAATTGAATTAATTTGTAATTGTATGAGTTTATACGTGAATGATTTTACAATAAATGCCGTTCCAATCTCAATACTTTGTAACTCGGTCGTCATCATCAGCCTATTGCAGTCCAGCGCTGATAGGATTGCGTAACCCAACCTACCCCAACATGCCCGACGTGGGGATAACGGGCAAGCCCTCAGGCGAGGCCTGTATATCTTAATGAATGAAAACGATTAATAAATCTTATACATTAAACCAAACCATAACCGACGCTTCCTCCGGTCCGGCCTAAGTGCCAGCGGACGCGCCCCGGTACCTGGTGTAGTGCGCCTGGCCGGGGTCTCCGTAGCCGAGGACGATGTCGTGCAGCCACTCGGGCACCACGCACTCCGTGTTCATCAGCTCCCTGATCGTCTCCAGCACGGCCTTGAAGTTGTTCTCCTTGGGCTTGCGGCGCATCACTATGTTGAACGTCTCGTAGACGTCCTGCCGGTGGGGAAGCAAGGCGGATTTATCTCAAAGGCTTCGACAAGATTCATTTAATAAACTTAACAACGCCCAGTGGCATCCTCCACCAGACGACCCTTGGACGATGATGGCAAGAAATATTAAAACATAGTGCAACAGAACATAATAATACTGACGGCTAACTATTGGGGGAATGATTCAAATAAATGATAACAACAAAAAAAAAACTTACTATAACGTATTTTATATGTTAATTATGTTAATATAAATGACAATATAACAACGAATATATACTAAGAGTGAAACATATGAACCGTAATTAAACACGTATTATTCAAATACGACATGGTGACAACCACTTTTCTATAACGTTTTAATAAATTCAAATTGACATGATTTGATTGGCGTCAACGAACTGATTACGATCGTCGTTCCGCGCTGAAGCCAGCACACTAGCGAATTAGCGTTCACCAAGAATACCAGGATAATTCATGGTATATTTCCAGAAGTCATACTTTACGATGCAAACTATAGCTGTTATGTTTTGAACTATCGATATGTAACAACGTACTAATGGATGTATGACGTAGTAAATCCTGTTCTAGAAAATTCTATTTTTATAATCTGCATATCCGCCGTCGTCCCGGCTACGCTGACGGGAATGTACATGACGCCCACGTGTTCTCTCATTGACCGCCCGGAAGACCCCACCTCAACTACAATTCGAATGACATTTGTAAATGGAATTAACAATATATTTTTACATGTCCAGAATGTTCTTTAGAGACACATACGATCAGTGCACTATTCAAACAAACCAAACTACCTGAAGGTGACGATTATCATCACGTCAGGTTTAGGGAAAGGTAGAAAGTAAGAAAGAAAGTTGACTACTAGTTGATCATGCTGGTTGCAAGTGGGTCTGCCGATCGGGAGGCTACGGGTTCGATTTCCGGGTCGAACACTACAAAATTTTCTAATTTAGGTTTTCTAGTAGTGGTTCGGAGTCTGGATATGTGCCCGATGCATGGAATTGCCCCACCACCTATTCCACAGTGGGACGTAAACGTAACTGGTATAACGTGAGAGTGTTCTGCGTTCCTTTGCCTACCTCTTCGGGGATTGCAGGCGTGAAGTTACGTAGAAAGTATCGAATGCCAAACTTAATTGCTTATTTAATTATAATTATGTGCAGCCAGTATTTTTTAAGAATATCCTGGTATTTACTTAATAACGTACACATTATTAAAATGTTATACGACATATAAATGTGATAAATTACTAAATAATACTAAAAGATGATGTAAGTTTAACCTGAAGTAAATTAGACATTTTGGCTAATTAACATAAATATATCCTCTATAGTCATCTGAAAATACTATACGGTAAAAATATTTAAATAACTCAAAACAATGAGATGAAGTCAGAGATGTAAATTTGAGACCATCTCAAGCCGGCTGATGTCATCTTTATTTACTCTTGTAAGACGACATATGTATAATTGCGCCTGTATTCCCTCCAAGCGACAGACAGGCAGAGTGTAGTACGCCAATGTTCCACATGACATGTTATTACTTGATCATATGTACCTATGTCGCAGGGCGCTAAACGACACGTCACGTCAAGTCATTTGACTTGGGCGTGTTCGGAGCTGAGATTGTCGACAGTCGTGATTTGGTTGTTGACGGGTTGTCATGGTTACGAACGTCAATCGAGCAGCGTGTGTGAAACATCTGGCCCCGACCTCACCGCGGCTCGATAGTAATGTCTGCGCGATAGATGATTGCTGCAGGTGCGTATTTGATTACTGTTGTACTCGCATCTGTTGTGACGACATTGGCCGAGTGCAGCGCGACCTGCGTTACGAGACGACCACGACATGCGCAATACGACTTGTGCGACGAGCGACGAACCGACCAGCGCTGGCCGTCCGCGTACCCCCCTCGTTATGTATATCAGTACAAGTCAAGCTTGGGACCTCGTAGATCCGAAACTATTCGAGCCATTTAGAAAGGTAATACTTTAATTAAGCCAACCCGTATGTATGCTCAAGAAACATTTAACAATAAAATATTGTTACACATTAATAATACCGGTTATCCATACATCTATACAGATAAATAAAACTGTAGTGTCTGTTTGTAAATTCAAAATTACTGCCTTTAACTAAATGCATATGTATGTATACACGATAATTATACCAAAAGAACACTTTTTAGGTACTATTTTTGTCTGTCTGTCTGTTTGTTCCGGCTGATCTCTTGAACGTCTGGTCCGATTTCGACGGAACTTTCACTGGCAGATAGCTGACGTAACAAAGAGTAACTAAGACTTTCATTTTGGAACTGTAGAATTTTAAAATTCCACAATCTAGTGTAACATACTATACGACTCATAGAATAGGGGGTGAAAATATTCGTATGTATACCTGTTCATTAAAACTGTTATCGAGCACATTGTCGAATATGTTGTGAAATGAGCGAATAATGACGTTGGCAGGTCACACATGGCACTGTAACTGGACGCGCGGACCGCAGATACTCTTTCCTACGACGCACTCGCCGAGTAACTAACAAGACAAACACCGGCCGTGCGATATGCATGTCCGTCTGTTTGTTGAGTGAACATTGTGTGCCGAGAATCGAAGAGTCGCGATATCCACGTTCGCTACTACCTCATTAGCATGTTCAACCAACTGTGGTATGTACATCAGTGAGCCGCACGCCGGGCGAGCGGGGCGCAGATCTTAGCACAGCTTCTCGCGCCGCCCTCGCCGCAACGGGCTGCACTGTACCGCTCGGCGTGCACATTGGAACCCTCTAAACGCCTACTATAAATCCACGATTGAGAGTTCATGTTTCTAAGCTGCTCTTTGTTAATCCAATTTGTAGGAAAACAACCCTTGTAGTTTATTTTCTGCAATAATATATCCGGCGTACAAATTGTCTAACCATGTATGGGTCACGCGTGTCTAAGATGCTTGTTCCATAGCTCGACGTTAACGCAGCCGGTGAAACGTGGGAGTGTACCACACTCTTCTGCCCACCTTCTCGAGCGTTGCAGGCGTGGTGCGTGCTGTGTGGTATAAACGAGTCGATGTATGTACACACATAAGTGTGTACGTTTGTATTGCGATGAGTTATTGTGATTGATTCATTTGATACAGTTTATGGGTAACGCGACGATTTTAGCTATGACGCAACGCGCCCGATGAGTCAGGCCGCGGCTCGAGATCGGATACGAACGCTGTTGGTGAATGAGATGCGACTGGAGCAATGTTTCTTGTATGAAAATAAATATATTTTTCATACAAGAAGCACAGATACAAGAACAACAGAATCTGATCCTGTGCCCAGTGTATGGCAACAGGCTCACCCCTATATAATGATGGGGGATGGGCGTGGGTATATTCCTCTAATTACCCCATCGGGAAAACGACGTTTCCAGAGCACGGGATTCATTGATGCTGTTCTTGTACACGATACTGTGAATCTCTCCTAAATTACGCAATAGAATCATAAATCATCTATTTTGAGGTATTAGCAACTACGACGCCTACAAAAAAGTAAACTTTATGTCTAGTTAGTTAGCACTAATCCTTATATAATCGGAAACGCCGGCGACGAAGGAGTCACTCTTTCGTATGCACTGGCAACACTCGCGCTGACGTCACGGCGGACGCGGTCTGTGGGAAGGTGGGGCGTCGCCCTGGCAACACAACACGCTCCACGCACAGCCAGGAGGCCGGCCGGCTCACACAACGCGCCATTCAACAAAACATTACACATTTATATTCGTACATATCGATAATATTATCAACGGTACGTACGTAGGTTATGTTACACGTGTATATTACGTTTTGACATGCATCACAAGAGTGGGTCGGTCGACCAATAATAACCACTGTATTGGATTATAACTATTTACATATCACTATGGATCTGGGTACGTAACGACTCAGACCTTCATATGCGTTAAATTGTTTTCTATTTTCTCCCTATTGCAAAGATATAACTAAAAGAGATATTATAATATCTATTTTACGTTCCATAGTGTAGGTAAGCTAAACTAGAATACAGTGACCAAAACCCACGTGGTCGTGAATCTCGTCAATTATGACGTCACGTGTGATAACCATCTTGAGGGTGTACCTGGCTTCAAATTACCGAACGAGCCGGTGTTCCGATTAATGGCCGGTGTCCGGCTATATCCTTACCTGTATCGTGGGGGCATGTTGAGTGACCTCGAGTTTGTATAATAGGCCCAACATAAAGGGCCACGCGTGGATCCTTCGAGGACCTCCCCCTTGTAATCGGTCTTACCCATTCAAATAACTGTCCCCCATATTAATGTCAGCGTGATATAAAACGTTGATATTGGTCGATGCCCAGTTGAAGGACAATGGGTTTATCAACAGTCCTCGAACGCCAGCTAGTTCTCATATCAGTATCATTGGACTGAACTGTTTAATCTCCTTCAATTGTCAATAAACTGAACTGGCTTGCGTCATTGGCCGATCACATTACTTGCAATTTGATTATTTTAATTTTAGAACGTTTATCTGTGTAATTTATTAACGTAACGTAACTTGACGCCTGTAATTCCTGAATTCACCAGTTACGTTTACGTCCCACTATGGAATAGGTGGTGAGCCTATTGCCATGCATCGGGCACATATCCAGACT
>DWEI01002941.1:0-13506 GCA_018245875.1 Mysoria ambigua | reverse complement strand
TAATAAAGTGTTTCGAACCTGGTGACCTTATCCAGTAATAAATAGAAATAATACTAATACTCCTGAACTTAAATTCAGTCATCATGTCATCAACGAGACCCAAAATACCTCGAGGCCGTCAAGCTCGAAAGATTTAAAGCGGAGCGCTTTCAATAAATCTTTGCTGTGTAACTCCTCAAGACATATCTCCACTTAAATCCCTAACGGCTGCTAAATGTCTCTGGCTTATTTAGGGGAGCTCTTGGCTTTAGATAATTACTATCCTGGCGGTGGAGATTATTCAAATTCAAAAAATAGTACAAGATGGCGACGCTACTGCGAAATATAAGATTTCACTAAGTGCCTGTTGTGGATTTGTTAAACGAATGGTTATAAAAATAAACGTAACTTCTTGCCTGTAATCCCCTCAAAGGTAGGCAGAGGAATGCAGAACACTCCCACGTTTCACCAGTTACGTTTACATACTACTATGGAGAAGGTGGCGAGCCCATTGCCATGCATCGGGCACATATCCAGACTCCGTACCACTACTAGGATTCTAATTTCGATTTTTTTTTTAAATTCTAATTACATTTTTTTGTAGTAAACTAAGAGAGATTATTAAAATAGGTTGTTCTACTCTAATACAAGGTTCAAGAATTCATTATAACTATTTACTAAAGCTTTCATATATATAAAGCTTCGTAATCAGGATCTGCGCTGGAATTTCTATATGCAGCGTTATGACCGAGTCGGTCGCCTGATCACAAATATTTCTATAACCTTGTCACACACAAGAATGTTTCGTAATTAAAATACACCTGAACTGAAGCGAAGAGCTGTATCTTTATGTAGGCAAGCAATAGGGCACGCTGAGGGACAAGAAAATGCTTTTACATTATTTATTGTCATTATAAATTCGAAAGGCATTGACTGTGTTTAGGTTGGTGAATTAGTCAGGTATAGAGATAAATTGATTCACTAGAAATAAATTATTATTTATTAAATTGGCTCCATGATTCTCTTGCTATTAATTTATTGATTGCAAATTAATTTTTTAATGGAGGTAGCTCTGCTTCGACACCTCTTGTAACATGGCTGGAATTTATGCGATTATTTCTTCTTCTTTCTTGTGCGCTAACAGAGCGCAATAAGGAAACTTTTTGCAGTCAGATATTCTTGAAAATTAAAACGAAGTGAACATGGATTAAGACTATAATAAATAAATAAATATCTTGGGACATTTCCACTAACGACCACCTCATCCCAAAGTAAGCGTCAAGAGAGGTTGTTGTATGGTAACCAGACGGCTGACAAACTACATATATATAACCCTATACTTAAATACGTATTTTTTTACACCTAAACACAGAACAAATACTTGTGCTCATCACACAAATATTTATTCTGATTGGGAATCGAACCCACAACCCCCGGCGCAACGGTCAGGTTCACTAACCGCTGCACCAAGCGGCCAGTCATGACATGAGAGCCAGACGGCTTTTGAAATTGTATTTCTGGAAACATAATTCGCTATTCCTATTAGATGTTCTCACTGATAATCTATAGATACCTACTATTCTTCTTCACATTTGTGGCTCTAAAGTGTAATTTCCATGATTGCTATGATTCTGTTTCTCATTTGAGGGTGTTAGTGGTGTACCACAGCGCACAGTTATTGCGGGATGGGAAAACTTAATGTGATAATTTAATTATAGTATTTCCCACGAGAACCGTTTTAATTATAATGAACATTAATAATAATGATATGGAGGAATCTTCATGTGTCAAGGGCGGTATAATAACGGTTTAAACATATTTTTTGTGATATTTTAAAGTTCTGTAGTAACGCAGTCTTCATTGTACCATAAAGTTACACTTAACAATGTTACTTATTTCGGGTCCGTTGTACCCATCCTGGACCTCTGACTGTTGGTCAATTTACTTTTGTGTTGTATTAAATTCGTAATTAAGTTAAGTAATTCCATAAGTTGTAAAGTTGTATCTGCTTGTGCCTGATGTGAGGAAATGGGCGCATGTATGTGTTGTTAAAAATGTTTGAAAATATTATTGTAGAATAACTCAATATATTTATATGAAAAGCAACAGTATTAAAGTAATCAATTTACGTGAATGTCAAAATTGGATGCTATTAGGCTACATTATCAGGCTACTGATCTAATGTTTAATTCATTTTAAAATAAATTAAACAATATTTTAATAAAGCATCGTTGGTCGTGTTGGTTGCGAGTACGAGTGTCGATCGGGAGGTCCCGGGTTGGATTCCCGGGTCAAACACTACAATTTTTTTCTATTTCGATTTTCTAGTAGCGGTTTAGAGTCTGGATATGTGCCCGATGCATGGCAATAGGCTCACCACCTTTTCCATAGTGGTATGTAAACGTAACTGGTGAAACGTGGGAGTGTTCTGCATTCCTCTGCGGGGATTACAGACGTGAAGTAGCGTGTTCTTAGTTTAGAAACATGAAATTTAATAATATCTTCGATAAATTTTAAGCCCAGAGTGTTTCATAAGCATACTAATAAGCGCCAATGCTGTATTAAGTAAGGGTTTCGAAAATCGTACAAGTTGACGCGATATCGGCCAGTAGTATCGAGTTATGTCATGTTACCCAATACATTTACTTAGAAGACATGCCCAAATCGTGGCCATCTGTAAAACACATGCACGTGAAGGAAGCCGTATTTAATTAAACAAGGTCATGGATGCGACGGACGGATAAAGACTGAGCGGTCTCCAGTTTCACCGACCTCTTCGTAACGAGATAAACTTCGCAAACTAGTCTTATCACTAGTTGATAATTGGCCGGCAATCTTATCGACACATCCTGGAGATGTCGTGCGAGATGACGCGCTAATAACCACCGGACGAGAAGTCCGCGACGGTCATTTGGACGCTGGAGATCCGCGGACCAATATGAGGAACGTATATTGATTACAACCTTCAGACAAGTCTATTTTGGTTACATGTACATAAATATATAAGTAAACAAAGACCTATATATCCCGATTTATAATATTTTTAAAAATATGTGTTACCGCTCATATAATTTATTATTACAAATATTAGAGCAAATATTTTATTTTTGAGAACATGATATCTACAAAAAAATAATTTTCATACAAATTATTGTTCATCTCGTCCATGCCAGATGTTACAGGATTCCGTGCATAAATGTACTGTCAAGAATGAACAATTTGCGATCGTCAGGTATTTCAACATCCGTTATTACTGGACATACCTTCACAGGGGTGAATACGTCCCAGGGGGGTCGGATACGTGATTTGAGAGCCGTATGTGACATTAGAAACCATTTTCATTTTTCTCATTTTCTGACGCAAGTAAAAAAAATATTTGGGTGTTCGTTGTATCTTTGCCTGTTTTAAGGGCACTTATATTTTTATAGCAATCATAGAAAGTTCAATAAATTTAACCGCCGTTCGTTTTCCAAACATTAAAAACATTCAAACACAATAGATCATATACTGTTTACAAAACCTCAATATTCACTGAAAATAATTTCTATGTCAGAACGTCTGCAGTACGAACTAGAAATATATTTTTACGCGTACTTTCCATTGTAATAATCACTTACATAGTATATATTTTTTACACATTTTATATTTTAACACTTGCACGAGCTATAGAATGATACACATCGTAACAATGTATTTCAAAGCTTTGCGTCGTGCTCTCCTACCATGTCGTGGTGTTCAGCGATAGGTGAATAATACACGTCCACTGCATTATCCCGCCACTAAGCCGTTGAGTGAGGTTACCGCGCGCATCAGGGGAGACTCCTCCGCCAGAATGAGTCTAAATCCTGGCACCAATAAAAGGCTTGGGACGTCCATCGCATTCAGCAATAGTTATAACACTGTCTTGCTCCCCACAAGTTGTACAAAGTATTTTTAAGGCAATCTTCTTTTACGACCTCTTCTTCGTTCCACTGTTAGAACATGGGTCTCCTCTCAGATATGAGAGGGTTATAGGTTAAGGTCATAGTCTACCACTAGCCAAGTGCGGTTTGGCAGACTGCACGCACCTTAGAGAACATTTAATATTCTGAGAACTTAGGCGGGCAGGTTTCCTGAAGATGTTTTCTTACACCTTTTGTAAAGAGGTGCACGTTAGGATTTGAACCCGGAATCCCAGAGTAAAAGGTCAAATTTTAAACCACTAGGCTATCACTGCACTTATTTTCATTTACTATAAAATTCAGACAATATTATATCTCCAAAAAGAAATGATACAGATTTTCGTAGAATTACCTACAAACTATCCATACAGTGGATTATTTATTAGAGATCTATAGAAGATACTTCTGCATCCTGTGATTTTTTTTGCTTTTGGTTAACTTAATATAAAGCATTTCAGCGGTCGCGGCCATGTTTTAGTTGCAGTAAATAACAAAGTTGCTATTGATAAATGAAAATCAGGGGAAGATTTTAAAACTACCCACGTCCATGAAATGTTCTAAAAGTAATCAATTCTCCATTAAGATAAACTCACGGTCGTTACACTGTCTCGTGACTCAGTTAATGACGATTGCTTGCAGTATTTTCTATTCTTATTTTACTTAAGTCTTACATTGAATAATTCGTTCATCGTAACAATTCTATATCTCGCATCTAAACCAGCTTGGATTATGTCAGATGCAGATCCAGATGTATATTCTACAACATTCTAGAATGAATGTTAACATTATACAGTCAGAAAGACTTCGCAAAAAGTTATAACAGCTTTTTTATTACGTGCAATTACCACCAAATAGATATGAAATTGTTTCTGAACTTTTTTTGTGACGATTAACGAGAAGAGTCTTCGTAAAAATCTCGTAGATTTCACTCACCGTTCAGAATAAACACTAAAATACTATAAAGTCGTTGTCTTCTTTTCTGTGACATGGACCTGGCGGTGTGGTCGTGTTTACGGATTATCCGGTGCGTTTCTTACGGTGTTTGCGAAACTTTTCCATCCTTCTCTATTCATGGCTCTACATTACTACATGGTGTACATTATATAAGGGAACATTTCGTAGAGGATTTTTTTAAAACTGTCCATCTTGTGGGTGCTCGATCGTGACAACCGTTTTCTTCTGTTCTTTCTAACATTACGTTCAAACAGTTTTTCATTGTAACGATATATCTAAACAAAACAATCGACAAATGGTCACATTGCCACATAGCCATACAATGCGTTAATATTTCATGATAATTTTTTTACCCTTCAAAATAACACTGTGTTTATAAAGAATCTCGACTGCCTCGTTGGTCGTGTTGGTTGCAAGTGCGACTGCCGATCGGGAGGTCCCAGGTTCGATTCCCGGGTCGAACGCTACAAAAAAAATTATAATTAGAAATTTTTCTACTGGAAAACTTAAGTAGAATTCTGGTAGTGATTCGGAGTCTGCATATGTGCCCGAAGCATGGCAATACGCTCACCACCTATTCCATAGAGGAACGTAAACGTAGCCGGTGAAACGTCGGAGTGTTCTGCATTCCTCTGCCTACCTCTTCGAGAAATACAGGCGTGAAGTTACGTTACGTTTATAAAGAATAAAATATCACTTGACCCTGCAAATTATACTTTGGAGACAAGCAGGTGGGTAATTGAAAATAATATCACACTTCCTGCCGCTGAAAAATGCAATTTCCTGAATTTTCCCAACCACTTATAAAGGAGGCAGAACAGCGGAAGTTGGTTTAGCGGAAGCGAGCAATATTCTAGTTTAACGGTGTTGTGTGGCATAAAATCGATTTACCGCTAAATAAGGATGTGTTGATACTACGGTTTTTAATACTGATACATAAGATAAATGTAATGTATTGCCTGTAAATATCGAAGAAGTAGTAAAAGGAGTGTGAAATATTCCCACGCTTCACCGGTTACGTTAACATCCCTCTATGCAATAGTGCCGAGCCTATTGCCATACACGGAACACATATTTAGTTCCAGAGCCACTACTACAAGTTTTATGAAAGAAAATCTGATGGTACTCGAACCGGTATTTGAATATTGAATCTCAGTAGTAGCGTTTGCAATCACTCAAGGAATGAAGATGTTTACAATAAACCAAATGTTTAATTCTTTTGTTAGATGAAATGTTGTTAGATTTCGTTACTTTGGTTTTCGTATTGTTCAATTTGCCAAAATATTCTTATAATACGTATATTTAACGTGTCTGTTCATGTTCAATACTTCATATTACTCATTACGAGTATACCATTATTGCTTTAAAATTTACAACCAAAAAATTAAATCAACAATCTTCAATGCTTTTACGAGAATAATTATATACAAAACGATTTTTAAACAAAGCTGGATTAATAGATTTGTGTGGACTTATCTATCTAGTAGTGGGCAAACACAATCGTATTTAAACATGATACGAAAATATTTTGTATAGCGGTAATTTTGTTGAACTGGCAACAACGCTCGTACGGGTTTCGCCCGAGCCTTATTATAACATTGCCAAATATTTAGATGTAAAGAGCGTTACCGGAAGCACTTGACGTAATAAAACATTAAACGACCCAGTGAAATTGCGATCGCCAAGTTCAGTGCTTCGTTAAATTATGCACCGACACACCATTACGGCCGACGCAGAAATGTCCGCAATTGACCATTAAAGCCGTCGTGTACGCACGAGATATCCGAGGCGACATTGTTTAGCTTATCAGTTTTCTGGAAACAAAAATATGACATTAAAAAATAAAGAGACTCTCAATTCATTCAACGTTGCCTAGAAAAACCACCAAACATAGGTAATTAAAATATTTTCTATTGTGTGTGATTCAGTTGCTCCCAATTAGAACATTTTTAATTAAAGCCCATACAAATTTGTATTGATATTTTTTAAAAT
Source organism: Mysoria ambigua (assembly GCA_018245875.1). Taxonomy (NCBI): domain Eukaryota; kingdom Metazoa; phylum Arthropoda; class Insecta; order Lepidoptera; family Hesperiidae; genus Mysoria; species Mysoria ambigua. The sequence goes on along the minus strand of DWEI01002941.1, from coordinate 6,640 downwards.
ATGTATATTTATTTCATTGCGCAACTAATAACTTTATTCAGTAGAATTAATTTTAAACAAATGCACCAATCCAGTTAGAAACAGTAAGACGTACACCGCAAAACTTTAACATTGTCATCTCTACGGCAATTTAAGATGCTACAGTACCAACATCATTAAGCGAAGTCAATTTGAACAAAATGCACTAATTAGGTTCCAGGCGAGAACACATGATCCTGAATAGCTAAACGCTTTCATCTACGTTGCAAATGAAAATGATGTAGTAGTAAATTCTCTGAAAATGCGTCCTAATGAAGCGCTGAGCAACGTCTAACGACAGATAAAAAATACAAGTCTTCATTAGCGTCAAAAATACGCCTAGCGTTAGTGGAAAAAAGCTGATAGGCACCTTTTAAAGAAGTTCGTAAAATAATTCCGAAAAATCATATAGTATTTTTCAGTTAATGTACATACATTAGCGAATGCTAGTATCATATGTCATATCAGTAGCAATAGACCGGGAAATAAACGATAAGTCAAATATGACTTGTTAGCCAAAAATATGTGTTTTTGTTCTTTTAGCTTCCGAATTTTACATTTTCATATAAACCGATAGTATGATAATCAAATAGACTAAAAGCTCGTTGACACAAAAGATAAGAATCCATGTACGCGTGTAATACATTCGCGAGGGCGCCATTAGCGCCGCCATTTTGATTCGAGAGTTATTTGCTTGCACTGATTGCTTGATTGAATTTCGCGAATTCACTTCGCAGTATTTTATGCTTTATTTTCGTGTAATTTTACTTATTGGAGTTTGTTTTTTCATGAAAATGATAGAATGAGGTATCATGTCTATATACAATTTATAAGGCTACGTGGAAATAACTAATATTCCATTAGGGACTTTGTTCGTATACCGTACTTTATTGGTAGCTCGATACTTTACAATCAGGCACACTTTAAAGCGACGATATTTTCTTCCTAGCTTGCGTCTTTTACACTATAACAATAATAATATAGATCCTTAATAGATGTAATGTAATAAAAATACGTTACATAATCTGTGGCCAGTGGCCGTTATTGAAAAGCACGATACGTCTATATAAAATAAACTCTCCCTATCAACTTACTGCTTGTAAAAATTTAAATTACCGTATATCACGATAATTAAAATCCAATTGATGTAACTCAACAGATCATACTGTCTATCGGATATACTAATTACTTGAGAACATCGGACACCATTTTGGGCACATACTACGAGTACCTAAAAATAAACTTGCGCTAAGTGAAGCGTAAGTGAGAAAATCATAAAAACTCCTAGCGGATGTGAAGATATTTCAAGATGTTTACCATCACTCAACGCTATGTAGTACAGTTTTCAGACACCATATCGTTCTAAAAGCTTCAAAAGTTACGCCATTAGCATCAGATGTCGCACAAAATGGTAATTACATTGCATGGACCTGATTGAATTCCCTCCTCGTTGCTTTATGACTTTTCGCCTTTCACGATTCGCAACTTTTTGCTTCAATCTTATTCGGCTTTGAGAGGTTTAATGATTTACTTGCGCATTTTGAGTTTATTTTGTGTATTTTAACAAAACTTACTTTATATGTCTTAGAGTTAAAAATTAATATGGTAAAACATTAGGTTTTCGTATTGTCTTCTTAGCTCGGGACCAGAATACCAGCTACGCATTTTGTGCCCGTCATGAGAAGCGGCTAGAAAGAGGCTTCCGGGATCGCAAGCAGCCAGAGTGGAAGCACGAATCCGTTCTCAGCTAGCAAACCCGGGAAGGACGACGATATGTGTGACCGCATATAGCCCAACGAATGGGAAGGCTTAGGATAAGGCATCAGGACTTTCCCAGTGTCGTGTCGGACCCCGACGTGGGCGTCATGCCAGCAGAGCACCGGTAGATATGTTCCGATGAATATGCCAAAGTCCTCTTATTGGCACAGAGGAAGACACCCGGGGCATTTAGTTCGGTAAAATGCCACATAGCCCGATATCTCTCTCAGGGTACGGGTACCTTTTGAAGATTCAACCCCAGTAAACAAAACAGAAATGTACATGGCATACCGAAGTACCGAATATAACGACTAAAACATGACCTTAATTGAGTGTATGTATATACCTTATAATGAATAAAAGAATTTGAATTTGAATACAACGTAATTCCCATCGTAAGTTTTAAGAGCCTAAGACAATCTCGAATTTTTTCAAGACATGATCGCCCATCACAGACCTTAAGATACATCAGTTTCTTCACTTTTCAAACTGGGTCCCATGACATTACCTTTAACCAGAAGAATGTTTCATTACAACCATATAACAGCTGTTCAATTATTTGAAATATGCTTTATAGAAAAAGTGTGAACGCAAAAAGTTATTCAGTGAAAGAACTTTTCTAAGTTCAACTTCCCTCACTTTGCCATATTCCTAAATCAAGCACAGACTGCATTTGTCGCCAGTGCATGGGGAAATAAGCTCATCTCCTTTTCCATGGTGGAACATATAATATATAACTTTTTTATAGTAAGAGTGTACGGCGCTCCTTTGCCAAATGGTTCAGAAAAATATAGGCGGCATGTGATGTTATAATTTATTCCCATGTAAATCAAATATCTACTCACAATTATGTAATAACGAGAACAAAACAATATACGAAATATATTACCAACTAATAATTGTTGCTCTGACATTACACAGATGAAATAAAATTTAAAATCATAATTTTCGAACTTTTAGTACGCTTGCTGATTGCGTTTGTACGAGTAGTAAAATACAGATAAAAAAGTGGAAACGATAACTGATCGGGATTAAAACATAGATTTTTATGAGATGCGTATCTTTCATTTTCCCGGGAACAGAAGCAATACATATAGATATATCCTCACGCCAGGTCCCTTACGATGTGATCAGAGAGTACCGTGTACCAAATATGAACTAATTATTTATTTACTCAAAAGCAAATAATACAAGAAATAACCCGAATTTGTTGCTAATCAAATTCAAGTTTTATTTCAATTGAAAACGATGCTGAAGCCAAAATTTTAACTACATGTTATTTAGCAGCAAACCAATAGGAGAAATACAAGTAAATTAAGAAAATTTATAAACAAAACCGCTAAAAATATCACCACGAGGGCCTTAAACTTATACACTGCAATAAAACTGGACCCCTGTAATGAAAAAGGATATAAAAATGTAAATCGCGCTTTCACTGGGCATCGAACCAGTGATTTACGAGGCAATCGTGACGCGATGAATGCACCACGTGGCTTTAGGGAGTAATGGCGGATTAAAACTTTTTTGTTCTTAATATTCTGGGGAACGAAATTTTATGGGTTCGGCTTGATGGAGTTTAAAGGTTTCTCGATATAAACGTATTAATAGAAAACGGATTTCAATTATTCCATTGTTCCTTCATATTCATTTCGTTGTATCAATATAAAAGGTGATAAAAATCACCGACATCTTACTGATTCATATACATGCAACACATTTTTTTTCCACAATCGAACGTGAAACATTAAATTTTAGAATTTTTGTCCGTTTGTCTGTGTGTTTATGCCATACACGCTAGCGTCCGAATCGCTTTAACAATTATAGGTGCGGTGTTCACTGATATATTATGTACCTACTCGTATATGCGGTAAGCTTCACTTAACGTTTACTGCTCGTTTCATTTAAATCTATTCGTTAATAAAAAAGATATGATGATTTATAAAAAAAAATCGCACGACTTTAATTTGAATATAAAATACCGTTTAGTTCATTTGGCTAAAAGTTTCGCAACAGCCCGTGAAACGATCATGATTGAACTTTACAAAAACACATTGTTTAAATAAATGCATATTTTCGGAGATATGCCAATAGCCAATGTGAAAATATTAAATATAAATAAAAAATCCAGGAAAAACCAAAACCTGAAACCCGCTCGATCGAAGTCGCGAGCCACAGCTCGTAGTATACACAGACAAGTAAGTAATCATTAGAATAAAAGCTGCATAGATTTCAAGTAATTTATTTAACTATTTATCATATAATTTTTTGTGCTTCTTCTTAATTATGTGTTCAATTGTAGTTATGGAAGCATCGAAACTTAAGCAAACTATCGAATCGAAATCGTTTAATCGAAACTTAAGCATCGTAAGCAAACCAGCATGCGAACTCACTATGCGAAAACATTTGACTGGTTTTTAGATTTTTAATTTACAACTAATATTGTTTCAACACTGTATGTTTCTCAAATAAAATATAATAGCCCTGTCACGCTAGGCGGTCAGAGGTTCATATACCTTCTTTAAAATATATGAGTAACTAGACCGGTGCAATGTTTTAAGGGCTTAATAGAGCTTTATTTACACTTTGATATCATTATTATTATTGCTTTGGGTTTCCTCGCAGCGTAGCAGACCGACTCGTGCTAGATATCTCTGATATCTTAAATATCTTCCGAGACCTAACATGACACTTCTATATTTATCGTTCTCCTCACACATTCCGGTTTAACACTTTGATATTAAACCTTGAAATTCAGCATAAGATCAACAAGTACTACAACAAACGTTCCTCGTGCCGGAAGGTTGACATTCTGAAGGAAACGCTGCCCTTCACACAGCCGCCCGTGTCCTCTGCATATAAACCGTTCGCGTCACGAGGTGCACACGCCGCTACACACAAATCACCTCGTTAAGAGGGGATTAACGAGGCGGAGGTGAAAGCCTGCGAGATACAAGCGCTTATCCTGTAACACCCCAGCGCGGTAGTGTTTCAGACTAGTGTCTAGTAACGATTTACACGTTGCTTGGCAGCCCTTGTACGAATTAGATAGACTATGCCGATATCAGGAATATGGACGCTTCATGTGCAGTCAGATGCGTATCATGACGGGTATAATTCATCGAAGGGATAGGCAGAGGAATGCAGTACACTCCCACGATTCAACCAGTTACGGTATACGTCGCATGATGGTATTGGGGGTGAGCTTATTGCCATACACCCGAACACAAATCCAGAATCTGTGCTGAGAACTGTTCAATATGGACGGATGCGGATTTCATATACCCACTGCACTTGCCATGCGGTCGAATTAGCGGCGAGTGTTCCGATCGCATCGATCGCAACTTCCACCATGCTCATTAATGATTTGGTTTCAACTTAATTTGTCTCACGAACCGAAAACGCGGTTGTTTTCGGAGAGTATTATTTAAAACGAATATGAATATATCAATTTTGGACTATTTAAAATATGTATTAACTGACACTAAATTACCTATTTCTGTGTAGAAACATCGGGAATTTTCTATGAATGGAATTTTGGAATAGATTAATACAGGAGCAAGGGCGGACCCAGGAGAAGGAGTCATGGGGGTCTTAACCTCCATCCCCCTGGGCTGGGTCCAGGTCTTAGGTAGACCACTAATGAACATAATGTAATCTTTGTAAAAATATAGATTTTATTTAAGTATTTTACTACTTATATACTATAATACTTTGATTCACGGCAAAAGCATTATTCGGGAAAGAACGCATAGAAAACGAGGTCTGATTTGCGTTGCGGGAGAAGACGTAAATAATTGATTTTGTTTTTAAATATAGGTATTTATTTATGAAATACCTAAATTTATTTACATTTGTTAATAAAATACCTACTTTTTACCTGTATCGATTATAATCACAACTATGAAAGCTGAATCCACTCTTATACAGCAGGTTGAATAAAAATAAGTTTTCTTTTAAATTCCACTCAAAAATACTCACCTGTAAATAAAACAAAGAATATTTATGTATATAATCTTGTCCATTGAACCAGTGACACTATAATTGAACAAAACCTTAATCATTTAATTTAGTTGGCACAGTTCCTAAAGCCACATGGGTGCAAGAGTAATTTATTCCCTGTTAAGATGATTAATTATCAAACAAATAATAAAGTGATGAAATATAGGGAACTTTAATTATAATGATATATTGTATGCAATTTTGACACATTGATATAATAATAAGAAAAATTTAGCCATTGATATCATACACACAGAAACTATTAGATGCACACATACTTATAAACCAGATAACCGGAAACATGATCTTAAAGTATACTTGGACAGCAGTTAAATGTTCAATCAATCAAAAAAATATCATATAGTTCTATAGATTTTCTATCAATACATGCATACAGCCTTAAATTTAAGAATTAATGGCATTTGACATGACAATATATGAGTCAAATTATTTTCAAAATGAAATATTTAAAAAATACAATTGACTTTTGAATTAATACAGCTTCTATACAGCAAGTTAGAATAAATATAATATACCTAGAGTTCTTCAAATTTTTCCCGTTTACTCTGAAACTACAACTAAAAGTAGGATTAGTAACTCACAGTGGCTATTGCTAATCCCAGCATTGGGGAAAGTTGTAGTGCCAGCAGGAGACTAAAACATTCACAACATAAATGTAAATATTGTTCAATATTCATGTGAAATCTCTCTCTTATAATTTATTTACCCTGGTCTTGGAGCATTCGAACAATACTAATTAAAAAATATTTTTACATAAACAATATTAGTGAAGAACATTGGGGAAACATATATCTTGAATAAAATATGTTTTACATATAGTTAATACACAAACAAAAATTTAAAT
>DWEI01002940.1:0-13508 GCA_018245875.1 Mysoria ambigua | reverse complement strand
AACCGGTGAATCGTGGGAATGTTCTGTATTCCTCTGCCTACCCCTTCGGGGATTACAGGCGTGAAGTTACGTTACGTAGCTTAGTATCTTAAAAATGTTTATTGATAAGTGAGTGTAATATAATAAATATTTTTTATGATATTATGATTAGACCAATGCTTTGTTACGTCAACCACAGCTATTGAATACTAGGTACCATAAATGCAGCTATTGAAAAGAATGTAAAAAACGCACCTGAATTAATGGCGTATACAAAATTCAACATCCGACAGTCGTGTGTCATGCGGTCGTTCGCACATATGGAATTAATGAAATACGCGGGCGAGTGTAGCCGATCCAAATTTGATAGCGTTCAGTGATGATGGTTGCAATAGCTGAGGGTTGACGGCTCTCAATGAACAGATTCGAGCCAAATTAAGCCGTAGAATTCAGCGTAAAATTTGTGAATTCCCAACGTGAACGCAATATGGGCGGTGATGGAAATTTGACTTCATTGAGTGTTATTTTAAGAATCTCAGTTAAAAATGTCTGTCTAGTGACTATGACATTCAGAAGGTACTTTGTTAAGATTAAATAAAATTATTTAATACGATGAAAGAAGAAAAATGCTTTTCTTAAATTTTTCAGACTGTTTTCTAAGGCGGATGAAGTTTATATGGTCTATTTAGGCAGCGTGAAATACTTAAAATTTACATTTTTTTTCGTAAGAAGAGACTCATGTTAAAGGATTAGAATAATAATATTGATGAAAGAAAAAATACCGCTACTTAATAACAAAAACACAGAACTATAAAATGTATCTGAAGGAATTTTACCTCTCGAGGGTGATGCAAGAAGCGAAACTTCAAAACGATTGGGATTAAGGTACCTTGAAATTAACACTCAGTAAAGTAACTGACAATTCAATTTATTCCTCAGAAGCTTGAATATAAATGAGACATCTAACAGATCGTGACGTATAAAGAGCATATTTTATAGCAATAGATTAAGCGTTGGCGAAAGTGGCTAACTATGTCGGATTGGTTAGCAAAGTCGACAAAGTTTTAGGATACTGAGAAGGATTTGGCGATTAAAAATGAAAATGATTATTCCAAAGATGATATTGAGGTTATGAATAAATACATGCTCTACAATTTAGGCCCCACACCTGAATCCAGTATGAATTCACGTAGTTTAAAAATGTAGTGCAGTTTTCGGTTAAAATAACAATTTTAAGACGTAACATTATGCTTGTAACACCTGGAAAGGTAAGCAGAAGAGTGAATATGTTGCTATATACCGGGTGAAAATTACTACCACTAAAGAATTTGAGTCATCTTCCGCTACAAAATTTATAGCTCCCTATCCGGGAATCAACTCGTAAGACCTCTGATAGAGGATTAGCAATCGGACCTGCAACCAACCAGTAAACCAATGAAGAACTTCAAATATACTGAAAATGTATTTGAGATTAGAAGGATTTCCATCGCGTTCACTATTAAGGAATTAATATCAATTCATATTTCTAAAGTTGCACATCTAAAAAGAATTGTAATCGGACAAAAAATATCTTAAATTGGTTATTACATTTAATTTGAAATGACCAGGCAACGACAAAGCTAAAACCGTCAAGAGTCATCGAGTCACAAATGGAATCTGATTTTAGTGTTTGTGATATTCGAAATTACGCGAACTTAACGCGCGGTTGTTCGCACGTTCCGAACTAATGAAATGTATGTATGAGGTCGAATGTAGCCGATTCAAATCCGATAGAGCTAGATGAGTATAGTTGGAATAGCTGAGGGACGACGGTGTTCAGTGAGCACAATTACAGGCTAGATTTTGCTGGCGAATTTAGCAATAAACGGCTCACACATTTCGAAACTGAACTCGATGTACTTATGAACAAACATATGCCTATTGATTTTAGAATGCACTTGTGCATAATGAATATTTATTAAAAGACAGATTAAAAAAAGTTCAAAGTGTAAAATTAGGAAAAATATTGCTATTTTCTACGAACAAAATCTGTTTTAGAATATAAGCGGTTGGTTTTAGCTAAAGCGTTAAATTTTATTATTTCATGTTATAAATTTAATGCTGGAGAAAATTAGTAATATTGTTTGCATTAGAACCTTAGCCCAGGATTCTACGGAAGTACGGAATATTTCCACAATGTTTTCATTAAAATGTTTCGGTTTGAAAATTTGCCTTCAGGGTTCACCTATTAAGGGCTGACGTTTGCACGCCCGGCGTTATTAAACTTTCCAGGGCCCTTTTCCATCTGCAAACGCTTCACCACCACAATCCCTTTTTGAGACATTATTTGTCTACTTATAATTAATTGTAGCGATGGTTTTTGCACGATCTATAACTAAAATAGTAATAAACTAATTCTTTTGACACCTGTTAATGTCATACTTTTCATAGTTTAATAGGTGAGTATACATATTAATTGCACGTTACAGGCTGACCTAATACGAAGTTCGCTAGTCCTAAAATTAATGGGTAGTGGACGCGCTGTGAGAAAATAAATTTCGAAACTACGTCTATTGGTGATTACAGTTACTTTGTTTACGTAAGTAAATAACTTAAGCTGAGCGATTAAATTAATGATAACGTGATTCATTAGTTTCATTCATTTCTTCACAAAGCCTTACTAGACCGCAAAGATGCAATCTTGCAATCCATACGAAATATATTATCTACAATATATAATCATAATAGTTGTGTACGACTCTCATATATGTTAGACCTGGTATATAAATCCTGAAAAAGTTATAAATCCTATACATGTGTAAGATTTTCCTTCCCAAACAGTTAGGAAGAGTATATTTAAGGAACATCTTATCAAGGATATTCTGCTACTCAAAGAGGATTCAAGCGGAAGTGCAATCTACAGACGTAACGCTCTTGAACAGATCATAAAGCCTGCCTTCTGTTAGCCATGATGCAGAAAGCCGTGTCTGCTAACTTTCGGCTTCTTTATCGAATTTATGTAGTAATTAGAATATGTAATAAATTAGAATGAGATCGAGTCATTTTCTATGTACATTGATAAGATTTAATTCGAACATAATTTTAATTCAATTTCCAATCGGCTCATGATAATGGAAATAATTGGGATAGCAATTCACCGGCCACTATTTGCGTTCGCGAACGGTTGAATAAATTAACGGGTAATTAGTATTTGAATATTCAATATATGAGGTATTCAATGACACTCAACGCTAATGTACCTCATTAAGCATGGTGAACATATATTTTTGTTTATCCACTAGCTCAGCAATTGAACCATCGCTGTTGTAGAATATTGAGAGGATTAATGTAAATTTATTTTATTTAATATCAGATAAGTGCTGTGGCGGCACGATACCTTCAGTAATATGAGCGCGCTCATTACACGAAATCTTGAACACACATGACACCACAAGCAACGAGTATTGTAAACAAGAATACGTCACACGCGTTATACTGAAACTGGCCAATCAGAAGACGCATCCTTAAACGCGCTATCGAAGTTCCGTAGAATCACACTATCTATAGAAATGATCCGAAGTTGACACTTAGATCGTGGTCCCCAGGCAGTGACATCGCCTGGCGGGAGATCTCCCCTTGTCCTCCGCAGTACTAGTAAGTATTCACTAGTAGGAGTCGGAATACATGAAGTGGCACAATTATCTTTGTAACGTACATGTCTTGAACATGATTTAATTTCTTTTTATTTAAATCATTTTGTACTAGGAGAGTACCATACCATAAAATCATGCCTGTAATTCTTGTGTACAAAACACGTGATATCAAATTTTTCCAATTACATTTCAATATCATGAACATAAATCCAAATTGTGAGAAATTTCTAGAACAAAAACGTAACCTCACGCCTGTAATCCCCGAAGAGGTAGGCAGAAAATTTATTTTAAAATTTCTAGAACAGAAGTTTTAAAATAAACCTAGAAAAAGTAATTATATAAAATGGGTAACATAACCAACAATAAATTATATTGCATTTTTTCCATCAGTTATTCCAAACAATTGACTTAAAATAAATTAAACAATACTATTCTTGAGCAATTATCACGTTCTTTCATAATTAAAATGATCATTTCTCTCTGAAATCATTTAGCTAGAACCATTATAATTATAATGACTAAACCAAAAATGTTAATTAATTTCAACATTAACTTTTCAGATAATTAATTAATTCGTACTTCTTAGATGCGACTTTAAAACTAGAGAACAAACAATGAAGAAACATAAGATTATAAGGTGAACCTCTGATTCGTAATAAATCTAATAATAACATTGCATAACTGTTATCAGCACCGTAATAGCTATAAAAATATAACTAAAGTTTCAACAATTTATGTTAGACTGCGAACAGACAAAGCTTCTTTCGAAACGAGTTCAAATAAAGAATTATACATAATCCTTCGCATTTCCCGGCTATTTGATACTCGCTCAGATCTGAAGGCTTAAATAAAAATGACGCTGAATAATAAATTGTGTTGATGCTATTATACGCCACTCATTAAGACAATTTCTTTTCTAAAGGTACAAAAAATATCATTCCATTAATATAGTTCCATTGTATAGCTGGACACAAGTATTTTTTTTAGAATCAGACGGCATAATAATATGAAGGTTAATTTATGTCGCATTGGGCAATTGCGTTCTAATAGAGTTATAACAAATACTACCAAGTGGTAATATATTTACTTATATAAATATATAAAAAAAACTGGGATTAAGAAAGGGATCCTTAGATGGTTAAATCGTGAAGAAATAATGATATGTAAAAGATAAGTGTAAATGGTAGAGTCAGAATAGATATAGATCTACTCGTACATACTTTGGTCAAATCGAAGACGTCTTAAAAGAAGGCCAGGTCAAGAGGTCTTTCAATAGACCAACATGTATCATGATTTAAGTAAATGTACAAGCGCTGACAGGTGACAGTAATCGTATTTCACGCCTCCAATCCCCGTAGAGGTAGGCAGAAGTGTGCAGTACGCTCCCACGTTTCACCGGTTACGTCCACGTCCAAGTATGGAATAGTCCTCTAACTATATATCATCTATTCTCATAAACCTATCGTCCTTCTTCTCCATTCATCGGCCACTTAATCGCGCACAAAAGTGTCTCAGACGCGTAGCGTAATGGATGTTTCACGTTAATTCAGCTCGCAAAAGAAAAACTCCCAAGGCCGGTGTTATGGCGAAATACTAACGAGTGGCATGTATTAATCATCTCACCAGAAACGCGCGTCTAAATAATTGATGTTGATTAATGGGCAACACCATAATGGCGGCGTTGTCTAAGCCCTCGTGGTGAACGTTGAGCCGCGGGGAGGATGTCGAGAGACGGTTGCGTCGAGACTTCCTTCGTGCTCGTGAACGATTCAAGCGGACGGTGCCACTTAAACGTCGCTGTTAGATTGATGTAATTATGTTGCGTTGTTTTTTTTTTCGTATATTTTCGCACATTTTCTTTGTAATCATTGTGTATGCTGGTATAAGACAAAAAAAATTATATTGTAACGATGACGTTTAAAAGGAAGTAAACGTTAAGTAACTAATTGTGCGCTTTTATATTTTACTAATATTATATGATAATAATACACATATAAAACAAAAATGAGTTTATCAATAAATAAACCTAATTTGTTTTCATTTTTATACTTAACTATAACAAGATGTTTATGAGTACCCATATATTAAATAGTATATAACCCATATATATGTACACTTCAAAGACCTGATATCCCACTGACCCATTGTGACAATACACTCGACGGCGTTCGGTTGTAACTGCAAGTGCCTACCATCAGTCTCCCGGAGAACGTTCAGTGATGGTCAGTTCGGCGCGCGACACACCGCGGCGACCGGCAACGACGGGCAACCTGCACTTGACTGTCGACTGTCTTCACGCACGGGGCGCGCCGATCATCAAGCTGTGCTGATTTCTCCTCACACTTGCCATCAATTTCGACTTTTCTCTTTGTACTTTTAGATGCAGATCCTTGGTCAAGATGTGAATGAAAGATCTGTTTGTCCACTCTAAGTGTTCATATAGGTTACATCACGTGTGTAATTCCCAAAGAGGTAGGCAGAGTAGTGTAGTACGCTTCTGTTTAAACAATTAGGTATTCCGTTCCTTAGAAGGATAGACGATGAACATATTATCTCTTTCAAATACGTGGTCATTGAATGCTGATATATTTAAGGGTCTTGTGCTTTATCAAGCCACGTTTACAGAGTCATTATTTCAATCCGCTCACACATTAGAGGTAAAAAAAACGTAAAATTTTATACACAATTATCATTTATTATGACAATGTAAGCACCCAAAGATATTTTCAGTATAAAACTACACAATTCTACCTATATCATGTTAGCAATGAAGTTATTTATTTCATAATTGGTCGAGTTAATGAAAAAGCGACATGCACGCAAGTAGGGAGTAATTAATAATCTGTCAAATATAATTGAACTTTTTATGGGGTGTGTCAAGAATACAAAGAAATATCAAGAAATTGGCACAATGATTACGCTAAATGTACCAATTGCTTTACCGATTATCTAGGAATGTCACGCAATCTGTTATTATTGAAGATGTTTTGTTATTATGTTTAAATTTTATTCAACGAAATAATTTCCGAAGAGGTAGGCTGAGGAGTGAAGTACACTACCTCACTTCATCAGTTATGTTTACATACCACGATAGTACAGGTGATAAGCCTATTGCCATACACCGGGCACATATAGGAACTAGAAAATCTAAATTAAATAAATTCAATAGCACCTCACCCGGGATTCGAACCCAAGACTTCCCGATCGGCAGTCGCGCTCGCAATCAACACGACCGCCGAGACAGACACATGTATATTTTTTTTCCAACAACAAGTCAATCCCGCCCTCGTACGAGTGACTTCAAACGGCAACGCGTGCGGACGGATCAACAGTTCCAACATAAACACTGGAGCGTTACGGGCTCAAAGGACACGCGACGACTACTCAGTGGGGTGTGCACGAGTTGACCGGACAGGCGTGCGCTGTGAATAGCCAACGTTTTATGAATAGAAGCCATAGCTAACCCGTACAAATATATAAAAATGTAAACGATAGGTAAATTTGTGTACATTTTAAATATAACTTTGCAGTTATGATATATGAAAAATATGATCGTATCACATGACTAGCTTGTGTGCTAAGTGTGCATTATCAATGTATCGCGTATAGGTGAAATAATTATTTAACATCAACGCTATTGTATAATGTGATTCAGTCAATACTACCTAAATTTATTTAATTAATTTCGAATTATATCTATTTAATTAGATGAAACATACATATAGGATCACAATTATAATATATAACAAGATTTCAGTGGTTAACGTTGCGTTAAAACAATAAAAGTATAATTAATTGACCGTAACAAAAATTTAATAATCACAGTAACATAAATTTTAACTAAAAATAATTAATTAATGTTATAAAACGCTCGTAACTTTGTGAATTGATATTAAATTTCACACATAAATCACAACACATGAACATTTAAAACTCATTATACAGACTTGGGTGATTATTCTACGGATCGGTCATACAAATTTAATTTCATGTAACAATATGTCCGTCAGCTGCCGTGAATGTGTTTGGGAAAATTCTCTTTTCTGGTTGTAAAGTTAAAGCATAAATTATAATAGAGCGCTGACAACGGATATTTTTGTCTCTCATTCTGTCATTTTCATGCGGTTTAAAGTAACTTTAATAGATTAAATATCTAATTTCGGATACATCACGTGTTTTCCACGAAAACCATTTAATAGATCTATAGCAGAAGTGTTCAATCATAATGACGCAGATCGTGATAGCTTTTTAACTGACAGATTCTCATGTCAGGTACCTGATCAACGAAAAATTTGTCGTTACGTCTTTTGGGTTATCTTAAGAAACGTCCAATTGTATTATGTGAAGGAAGCCTTATTTGCATTCTGAATAAAATATATGCACTGTAGCAACACGATGGAGTAGATTCCTAGATGCTACGCATATTACCAGCGTTGCTTGCTTTTTGCAAAAATTCTTACCAGAAACCCGACAAACATTTTTAAAACTGACAAAGTTGGGGATGTTGAAACATAACAAGAAAGAAAGAAATAGTGACAGATAAAATAATTTTATAGAAAGCTCATGAAACTTTAGCGGAAGTGATGTAAGAGAAACGATATTTGTTCTTTATTTATCTTTGCTATATAAATAGATATTAAATTTTTTTTTGCTATAGTTTTCCTATGAAAAGCCACAAAACTAACACTTATTTTCACGAAGCACGAAAAGGATCGCTGAAATGCTCGCTCACGTTTTACCTCATACCACACCCAATTCTTTGCATCTGAAACGAGTTCCTAAAAAAAACTTCAGAGCCCAAACTCTCACCTTTTATCAATACATGCAACATGCACGACTTCACTGAAATCCGAGAAGTGTGACTTTATATTGAGTTTTATAGTAGAAAATAAATAATGATTTAATAAATTATATAAAGATAAAGACACTGGTAGCAAACAAAAATAGCAACTCAGAAGAACCAAAATTGAAACAAAAAGAAGACACCGAAAAAGCAAATAACGGTAAACGAATGCAATATTTGCCCAATTAGAGAAATAACCGGCGTAATCAATACTGCGAGCTGAATTAAAAACGGAAGCTGATTAGTATGCCAGGAGCGTTTGCTTTGTTGCTCGCGAACCCGGAATATTGAGGTACACTGGGAGAAATTCGGCGTGCTTTAGGGAAAAATGGGACATGTTTTTTCTACCGAATTGATGAACTGTCCTTTGGAAGTCACTATGATGTTTTTTATTCTCCACTCTAAGGCAGGATCTCTTACCGTATTTTGAGAATACCTGAAACTTACACGTTGATTCATCGTGAGAGTGAAAAATACATATGACAAATTTTATGATGGAAATTTGTTGGACTCTGGAGAAATTCAAAATGTTTTAAAGGTACTCGGAAATAAGTACTTAAAGTCAAGAATAACGTAAGTAAGACTAATCTTTGGTAAGTAAGGAATGAAATTTAATTTTTTGAGAATAAGCGTAATCGTGGAAACAAAAATCTCTTTACTAGTTTACCAAATAGGTACATGCCAATAACATTAACTGTATATTCTATTCATACAACAAGAGCATAACTACGATAACTAATATATAGCCAAATGAACGCACATTTCGAGCGCCTCGCAATAAACAATGGCGCGTGTGATAAAGGCAATTTTGTGTCACGTGTACAAATTGGCTGTTTTTGTCTCCTCTTGTTAAGAAATGATTAATCGTATACTATGTTCTCACGCTCATAACTGTCTCCTTTATTCGAGTACTAAGACTGTGTGATCGCGGATAAATAAAGGATATTGTAACGCCTTGTTAATTTATCATCATTGTCATTTTTGTACCAGTTCCATTGTGTGTCCGTTTTTCGTCCGATTTATTATTGGGATTCGCTTGTGCGTTTTTATTTGATGAAGCACTTTGTGTTGGGGTACTTCCACATCTTACCGAGCAGTGTTTTCTCCCGGGACATCACTCGCTCCTTTAAGATTTGGTAAAATAGTAAACACTATGTTGATTGACTCTTTCGTTGGTCGTGTTAATTGCAAAAGAGACTGGCGTGTCAGAGATCCTTCATAAGCTAGGCAGAGAAGCACCTAGTGTCAAAAATATCGATAATTATAGATATGACGTTCTTCTTCTATGTTAATCATCCTCTTTACAAAAGAAATTTAGAGAAAATAATTTCACCATAAACCGGTTCTCAGTGAACCATAACTTTAGACGAAGAACGTTTTCCTTGAAGCGAAGTTAATGCAAACTAAAGCGCGGAATATATAATTGTGACGAATTTTGCACATTGATGAGGTGACTTGTTGTCAGCGCCATATTTGTGTACGCGCGACGTTTCTTTAACTAACTTCTGATGTATGCCATTTGCATATTAAACAATCGCTTGTTCTTTGGGACAGTCCTCACAGTTGCATATCACAATTGATGTGCAAAACAGTGCTTTAAGTGAAGCGCCGGTGGATACCTTCCAAAAGAACTTTTATGCTATTAAAGAAATAGTAGATATGATCGTTAGCACATATCAAACACCTTCTTTCCTTAACGGCAGATAATAAACAAATATGATGTATACATCAAAACAAAATACAAAGATACAATACACATACTTCAAGTCACACGAGACGTACTAACTAGACTACTACTAGACTAGTACTAATGCCTAAATCTCCCAGAGGTATATAGAGGATTATAGTGGCACGTAAGACGTGAAAAATTGAAAATTGTGTGAAAATTTAACAGTTTGATAATCACCAAACATTAGTATTCCCAGAACGTTATTCGTATCAATTCTAAATTGGATTTTCTTAGCCGTATTAATATTGAATCTGACTGCGGACAATTCAGATGTCTAACTCATCGTCACGTCTCTGGGGAGACGAATTGATTGAGCAAATTCAACCATTGAGGAAATTCAGTGAAACGCAATCAATGCGTTGGGAAAATATGATTGGAATTGTTACCGGTGATTTGAGACCGATCACTTTGACAACGACACCTATCTTTGTGTACACCTGTTTCGTTTCTGGGTGATATTTGATTAATTGTTGAAAAGAAGGAAATTAAGCTTTTTATATAATTAATTGAATTTGCATCTGATTAACATCACTTCAACCTTTATTTTACACTGACAAAGATATATAATATTACTCATAGAAGTCTCTCTAACATGACTTCGATCTTATTATTTTATAAATATACAATTTTTTAAGCTAACCTTATTAGAAAAAGAGTGATAATGGATAAGGAGAAGGCATTAGCTAAACTGAAATAATTAATGTACGTAAACCTTTGACTTAAGTTCTTACAACCTTTATTTAGATTGGGTAAATCATATTTAGAATGTACGTTTTCCAAGCGTATCTATGCTGTACTATGTTTATTTAGCGAGCGGATTATCGTCATTTCATTTATATTTTACATTAAAAATAAACTTGAACTCATTATTGGTCCATAGATAATTAATCATAAAATAAGTGTTAAACGTATCATGGATATCGTTGGACTTCATTTGACCACTGCCTTTCATAAATACCACAGTGCGTGTATATATTCACGGTGCACATATAAACGCACGCTAGCTGTTAAATTGTAGTTCGGACGCAGTTTTCATGCGGTAACTGCTTCGAAACTGCAAGCCAACTGTACGCCGTCCCCGCAGTCGCCGGAGTTGTCGGACGGCAAGTAGACAGCACAGTTGGTTTGTTATTTGAAATGTTGAATGCAGTTATGTCGACCGCACGAAAACTGCACTCAAACCGAAATTTTGCTGCTGGCATGCCATTTTCATATAAAATGTGTATTTGTGGAGAATTTTTACTGATTAATATGCGTTTCTTTTAGATTAATGCACATCATCATCATCATCATCATCCGTCTTTGCACTCCATTGCTGCATATACATTTTGTGTGTGGGGCTATGCCCATGACCCCACGCTGGGCATACGGATTGGGGATCGCAGAGCAGCTTCTAGGCATAGCTTCGGCGATTGTTAAGCCAATCTTAAAACATTCGATGAGTTACACTTTTTTCATCTAAGAAGAATAGTAAGCACTGCCTGTCCTTCGAGTAAAAGAACCAATTCCAATAGTCAATGATATAATTGATATCTGTGACAATTATTATAGCCGCTCGCAACTTTGTTAGAAACAGGGAATCACTAGCATCATCAACGTATTTAACTTTACTCATTAATCTTCCTAAAAGGTTATTGTCCATAACTCGTATGTGGGCATGCTGGTAGAGAATCACAGAACACGACTTCTGGCGCCGCGTGTCTTGCTGCCTATAATAGGCTCAGGCATGTAGTCATACCTAGGCCGCACATATAGGTAATGTCATAGTTACCTCTTACGACACCAGATTTTGGGAGATTTTGGGAGATCTATTACTTACCCACTCCAACACAAACAAACAGGGGAATTATTGTGAAAATTTGCCTCCAGTGATCAACCCGTTCTAGAGCCTACTACTCAATTTTGCTTAACTTTACAGATCGCTAGCGATCTGAAATTGTGTCAAGGTCACGTACGCTATCGTCGATATTAGTTAAATGTATAATAATTCTCGCAGAAAATGTCAATGAAAATGTCAGTCGTTAGTTTACTGAAGTCCACTTTTGGACTTAAGCCTCCCCTGAGGAGTTATGACTGTTGCACGCTGGGCATACAAGTTGGGAATCTCAGCCCTCAGTCTCTCGCTAATATAGAACGGGTAAATATAAACAATACATATTATTTAATTTATAATTTCCGCTAATTACTGCGTTTTAAAGATAAAGTAATACTAGCTATTAAGATAAAGGACAAAACCGGTGAGGTTTCGTAATGTTCTTTAAGGCGTGTGAAGTTTGCCAGCCTGTTCTTGGAACAGTAAATGAGTAAATGGAGTTGAGGATGATGATGATTACCTAATTCGAAACGCCTTTATCGGTACGTTTCTATTTAAAGTGGTCCTTTCTAATAGATTTGCATAATTATAAGTCTAGAACATTTAACATCTTTCATTCAAAATACATTTGGCTGCATTAATTTGGTGCAATAAGTTTTTTCTTGAATGTTCTTTTTTCTTTTATTTCTGTTTTTCTTTTTCATTTGGTCTTCTGTTTTTCTTTGTTTTTTACTTTATTTCTTTTGTCATATTTTCCTTAGGTTTTTTCCTTTTTCGTATCTTATTTAACTTCTATCTATCGTCTTTGTGCTTTATTTTTTATTCGATTTCATTCCCTTCCCTCTTTCTATCAAACGTCCTCAACCAGGCAACTGAGCATCTTAATTGTTAAAAAGCAAGTGACAGGTACTAAGTGACTTGGGTGCTTTGTACCTCCACAATTGTACAAACATTTGCCCGAAGTCGCTGTTGGCAGTTGGTTTGTGTATCCGGTTAGTTTATTGGAAGTTTGTGGGTTTCTGCTAAGTTGCTCTTAACTCAGACCAAGTTCTAATTGCCAGTTTATTTAATTATTTAAAATGCATATTTCTACTCATACTCTTAATCCAGGTATTGGTCCGGTGTTTCGACGGCCACGTTATTATTTTAATACTCAAAAATTCTGTGCTATCTTTTTGGCTTTGAATATTTCACAAATATTGTTTTCATACTCTCAACACATAAAGGAATAAAAGAATAGTATTATAGACAGAAATGTAAGTGAGAACAGGCACTTGTTAACAATATTCTTCCACAAATTCAAGACAATCCAATAGTCTTATATTTCAAAATATATATTCTTGTTCAACAAAAATATTTTATATTTTCTGATTCCAAAAACGTACATTCGGAATTGTTATCGTAACTTATACGATACCAAGTAATTTTGTGCAGTCTTTTAAAATTAAGGCTATCCTCGTGGTAAATAATGGATTTAGTTTTTTATTTTTCTTTCAAATTCATACACAGATA
>DWEI01002939.1:0-13511 GCA_018245875.1 Mysoria ambigua | reverse complement strand
ATTACATATTTAACATTCAGTTAAAAAGTGATTAAAATAGCACTGTTTGCGTAAGACCTCTGTGGTTTAAAATAATGAAGACTCCAAAGATACTTTTGTATTTACTCCAAACCTCACGTAACCGCTAGTCAAGTCAAATTAATATTGTATTCGAAAGCATTTAATACAAAATTGTATGGATCCACGTTTATGTATGTATATATAAACTTACGTGTATTTTAAAGTATGACACCAAACTTTAATATAATGATTGAGTACGCTACGTTATTATTATACTATATTATACTATTTAATCTCTATAGATATGAGAGTGAATGTAAGTTTGTTTAGCGAGTGCTAAAATAGCTCAAATGATAAGGGAAACATTATCCCTTATAACGTTGTTTAAGTTAATTTATTTATGTCAATAATACAAGAGCACTAATAAGAAAGATAACTGCATTATTTGTATTTTGTAACATCATTCTTCATAAATCAATGTTACAATGTCGGCACACCTACTTTGAATAGATGTAAGGAACAAATTAATCAAATACAATTTTAGTTTTTAATAATTTCGTATTCAATAAGTAGATAGTGATATAACGCTCATAATTCCGGTAAGCTTTTATGTTTAAACAGTCAATTGGAGGATTTTGGATAAATACTTTTTAAACAATGAGTTCTTGCTTTATTTGGTTGCGACACAAAGGCTATTTTGTGCAATACATTAATAGGTTGCACTATATACTACATTTTAACAGTTTGATTTAAGAAAAAAATAATGTTTGAATGTGTTTTAGAATAAACACGACAAATTTACTTTAAGTAGGGTAAAGACATTAATTTCTAATTTCTGCTAAGCTTTCGAATGGAAAACAATCTTTTAATAAACAATATTTTAAGTAATGTTGAAAATTTACAGCTCCGCTGTAATATCTCCTGTGTGTGCCATAGAAACACGGTCACGCACGCAGAGAAATTAATTAGCCTAGCGTAAAATAGGTAACTAATTTCAATATTCAGATACTTACTTGTCTGGAAATTAAATCCGGAAGCCGGAAAGGTGCGCGGCGCCTGGCGGGTCAACTGATGTGGCAAATAGGTCATTAACGTTTTCAATAACCCGAATAAATCCATTCATAGGTACAGAAAATTATTGACTTTCTGCGTACCGGTATTGATTAATTTGTTTTTTTATCGTTCTAGTAGCGTGTCGAGTGCAACATCAGTGAATATCATGTTTCTTTACCCTTCGTAAACATACCAAATATTTGTTAGCGCCCTGTATTTTTTAAATATTTATATTGCACTGTTTATTCGATATTAAAAACGACTTAGTTTAAAGTACTAGTGATACTAGACTAATGTTTTCGATTATATATTTCTATTTATTTATTTAGGCGAGATTGTGACTAGCTCTAAGACCTCTTGGATGTTTAACGTTTACAAGCAAATAAAAACTTCTTAAACTATTCTAAAATTATTGGTTGTTTTATTGTCTGTTTAACTGTAATACGTAAACGATATAGGACACGTAACTTTGTAATAAGGAGTAAGTATTGTATATAATCTGATTTGCGTGAAGGAATATAATTTGTTATAACCGATGAAATATTATGATATATATTACCATGAGGCTATTTCAGCTGAATTAACAGTAAAAATTTGTTCCCGCTTAATAAATAGTATTGTGGTTTAATGCGATAACAATAACAGATTCATACCATCTGCACGTACTGGATCAATACGTAATAATACCTGATAATTCTGCAACTGCATTAATATCATTAACATCGTTTAAGAATTAACAAAGGTTGCAGTATTGAGCTCAGGTGCACTCCAGGGATAAAGTTATGGAAACATTTCCTGTGCCATCTAGACTTATCGACTTCATCAATAATAATTTATGATTTATTGAAATCCAACGTGCCTTTCATTTGAATACACATAGCTAATACGCTTTTAGGCCAGTTTCGTGTGCAGGGATAACCTCTACTTTATCGAGACTTGCAGAAAATATTCCTAAAGTGAGGAAGTATATACAATATGATGTGTACTTTTGAACGTTTTGGATAACAAAACTATGTACATGGTATTTCCGTGCCCTTTGACATTATATATGGAGATCTATTACTCTTGTTAAGTTGGTGGTTGCAGTCAAGTCGGAAACCGCGTTAGGTTATACATGTGTGATGTACAAATAGTTGTTTATAATAACTTCTGTATACTACGCGTGATACGTCACCTGATCTATAACGTGATTTAGAAACGTGGAATTTAAGGTGCGAAAACAAAATAATTTACATGTCTAGCTTCGTGGAATAGAAGGCATTCAACTTCGATATCATCACAGCGTATGTTTCTTACATTTGTATACGGATGGAAGATAAAAATAGTCAGACGCCTATATACATTCAGTGCGAGTAGCCGTTGAAATGCTGAATGCGTGATATAGTTTTATTGGCCTTATTTAAAACGGTATTGGATGTCCATTGGACAGGGCTGTCGCCCGCCTTTATTGGTTATACGGGCGTGTATTGAACATCGATCGTGTCAGTACTGGCGTTCTGTATTCAGTTCGGTCGATTGGTATTATCGAGATTGTCGAATGAAATTAGACTTTATTGTTCAATTTGTTAAAAATGACATGTTTGTGACAGCCCTATCGTAGACATTCGACACGGCTAATTCTGCCGAACACGAACCCTCGACTGGAGCGACGCGTCGCTGTTAGATCGTGTGAACAGAGTCCCGCTGTCATTAATTAGGCGGCCTTGTCATGTTTTGCTTCTATGATTAACCTACGGTTGATGTCTGGTCTTAAGCATTTTGGGACTGTTTTATTTCATGCTGCATAGACTAGTCATTTATCGGACATAAATCCAGTTTCCCAAGCTATTAGTAGACATACGTACATAAATATCTTCACACCAGGTTCCTTATGGGGTAGGCAGAGAGCACCGAGTGCCAAATATCTCTACAGATCTACCGCGCTCCAATTTTTTTTTTTCATATTTGCAGGCCCCTTTCGGAGACTTCTGACTCCCCCCGCCCCCCATCAGCCAGTATTTTGCCTATTCAGTCTATGAATAGCCGCATTCTATTAGTAGAAAAACTGGATTAGATAAAATCAATAGTACCAGATGCCAGAATTGAACCCATGATCGTTCTAATCGGTAGCCGCGCTTGCTAACTAGGTAGTACTTGCTAGCTAGATAGTACAATACACAAACTCACGAAACGTTTTATATTACAGCCAGTAATAGCATTTAAATATTGTTTAATATATGACAGCGATTGTACTTTGCGTTGCGAATGTTAAGATCAAACTCTGCGGTCTTGATTTAGAGAAAACGTCGGAAGCGTTAATTTGTTCAGTAGCCTTATACGAGTGTGTGCGGCTCATAACTGGCACTCGACCTTATTAAAAGATCGCTGACTCTCTCCACTGCACTCCACTGGTGAGCTGACTTAATGTATCATGATTAAGTTCTGTGAAGAGCTTCGGATAGCGGTTTATTTTGTTAAAATTAGCGGTTTATTTTGTTAAAATTAGTTCAATGAACAGAGTGTTTCGAAATGGAAAGTTTTTATTTTCAAGTAAAAAATCGCGAATTATCATACGATATAACCTTCCACGGTGCTTAAATAAGTTGTAATTAGAATAATAAGTTATTCAATTTTGTTATTTCATTTATAAAATTCCAAAATTTTTAAGAATACTTGCGAGACAATACTAAGAAATTAATGCTCCACTTATTATTAAACAAAGTAGAATAAAGCTCATTTAAAGCTGCTATGAGATAGTTATCAGCTTATAGTACTTCTAAATATTCGTGATTCTATTTCTCGATAGTCCATAAACAGCTTAAGATAATAATTGACATCTTACAATCTGAATAACTGTACTCTTTATCTGCGAACTGACGGATCTGGATACGCGATGCTGACCGTTAGTTTACAAGGTAACTGCAATCAACGGTGATTTCTATAGTTACTTGTTTAAGGCACATTTTATTTGACAACAACCATTCAAATGTTTTTATTTAAGATATCAGATAAGTGAATATAAATAATATATAAGAAAAAAATAAACCAAGAAATGTGAAAGATATAAAATATGATTATTTGTTTAAAACAAGACGATTGCGATGCCAAAAAGCAAAATAAAGCTAATAAATATGTCCATAAATCATATAGTCGGTATATTTAATGGTAGTTAGATAATATTTTTTTGTTAACAAGCTTCAAGAAGAAACACAAGATACCACAAGATACAGCAAAATTATTGTCAACCAAGTGGTGTAAAAATATGCAAAATAAGATAAGTTTTTTTTAAATTTCCAGCCAATAGATAATATTCGAGTAGAGGGATTAAGAGTAAAATTTTACCTTTCCGCATTAAAGTAATGTGGTAGACTATTCCCGAGCATAACGTAAGACAGAAGGGAAGTGTAATATATGCACAGTAGTGGCTTTTTATTTATTTAAGGTTTATGTCCACAAGAACCTCCTTACTCTACCCCTCGTATTTAGATATTGGTCGCTGAATCATAGTGCACTTTTGCCATAGTGACTGTTGACAACCAGCAGTTGTTGTCTACGAGTTTTTTTAATCATTTTTAGATCCAACAAGCGAACATATAGTAACGAGTATATTTAAAATCCGTTACCGCTTATAATCTTTTATTTAGTACGTTAAGTTTTGTCTATTACCTTACAATGTGTTAAAGATTTTCTTTATTTGTAAATATACCTTAAACTTATTGTTATACGTCACTATGTCGATCGTTACATACATGTTTTATTAATAAGTTGCATTTCTTTGTAAGTGAATTTATTGTAAATTCTTAAGAGAAAATAGTCTTAAACCTTAAACCTTAAAATCGCAATTAAACCGAAACTTTGTATGTACCAGTATTGCAATATTACAATTTCAATAGTTCCCATTAATGCAGGCTATTTGAAACTATTGAGGCTATTTGTAAGCGCTTCCGTTATCATTAGCCCGGTGCGCGGACTTGGCTTTATTAGCGCATAATGGGATCATTGTGGCGCGATCAATGCGAGATTAACCCGTACCCACTTTTGTTATATATCTCTACATTTATACATTCCCAGCATAATGCTGTGCTATTATTGACCGCTTTATTGGTTGTAGAGCTATATAAAAGCTCTATGTGTTACTCTATAATTGCATTTATTTATATAGACATTTCGATTAACGGTGAAATACTGTGAAGTCATTGACCTCTTTATTTTTGTACTTTATTATAAATTATGTTAAATGTAAATCTATAATTATATTTAATTACGTATACTTGAATTATGAAAACTGTCGTTGGCTATAGACTGGTGGTGGATAACGGTGGTTGCATAAAAATGTGTTTGAGTGTCTTTATTGTTCTTACTAAGAAATTAATTCTTTATCAATTTCGTATTTATATACGCACGTGAACAAGATGTACAAATTTTATCACTGGAATGAAATCAATGGAACGTATATTATGCGTCTAATATTTATGCAAATTCATACTTGTACCGATATACGAGACGGGTGGCTGATATTGGAAATCGATATTGACAACCCGATGCGTGCACACTATCTTAAGTCGCATTTGTGAAACACGACAGCTGTCGAATCCGAAGCTTAAGGATGAGCTCGAAAATCGAAACCTGACCCTGGTAGTTAGTTTCAAAAAGAGAACGTAGATTTTATTTTGGTTCAGTTCGTCCACACCAATGTGTAATATTATAAACTTGTTATTTCTCGTGGATATGGGAGTACTATTTAAATTTATTTAGGTATATGTATAGACTTTACTGACAAAAGTTAAGGTCACATAACAATGAGTAATAATAGTGCACAGTAGCTCTCTTCACCAGCTTGCTGTGAGCGAATAGTAAAGAAGTCATTGTCAGCTCATTGAACAAACATAACTATATTATAACGTAAACTTGATATGTTAATAATAATACGTAAATAATTGTAAATATATGTTAATAAATAGTAAATGTGATTAAAGAACGTGTATAAAATATAAATGTACGCATGAAAAAATATACATAAAAATAAATACAATAATAATCGTTCACATAAAATGATTCACACGTTCGTTTTATTCCAAATGGCAGTGAACAGAGACTCGGCCTGTCGCAAAATTATAGTCAGATCTCGCATAACATGTACGAGTGCGTATGTACCTACATACATATATCCATTAGCGTTGCCCCACACTCAGTTGGAGACAGGGTGGAAACAATGACAAGGTGATTGCTGTTTTATGCGAGCGCTACTTATAATTATTTTTTTGTCTCCCCAAGTTCTTAACATACATTAAAAAGCAAATCGCAATACAGAATTGAACTTAAGCAGAATATAATGTTTGAAAAAGTAATTACGGAACAACGAACAATTCGAAATCCCTCCGAATATAAAAAAGAACGTTACTTCACGTCAATAACCCTCGAAGAGGTAGGCAGAGGAATGCAGAACTCCCACGTTTCATCAGTTACGTTTATTTCCCACTATGGATTAGGTGGTGCCAATTGCCATACATTGGACATATATCGGGTCTAAGAGCCACGACTAGAAAATCTAAATTAGATAAAAGACCCGGGAATCAAACCTCCGAGTAATCTAATTTAATAGATGATTTGTAACAATAATAAAATTGTCCTAAGAATATACAAATACTTCGACTCGATTTCGACTAATGAAGTAATTTGTTATATAGTAACCCCATAATAGATACATTTAGAATACAAAAATATACAAGATAAAATTACATCCAGGAAGAACATTCGTGTACAGAATATTTGAGTTAAATAGGAAATGAACACGTATCCGTCTGAGCAATCTGTTTAGCATTAGACCAACAGGTTAATAATAGTTGTAAATTAGTATGCAAATTTAAATACGATAGATAATTGTGTTGGTGTTGCCGATGGACAAGTAGGTAACGCTTTTGAATTTCAAGGTGAGATAAAATACAAGTATAAGTACGGCCGTAATTAAAACATAAATAGTTCACTGCTGTAATTAGTATTTAAAAATTGTTGATTAACAACAAACCAAGACCTATTGTCGATATGCGGGTGTTTATCTTTTACATAATGACGATAGCGGTCCCATAACGCCCGTATCTGACATGTGGGGTTGGACAAATTACTTTTCCGTAAGCGTTATCCCCAAACGATAACTTCAAAATTTATGGAAATGACAAAAGCGCAAAATGAGGATGAATCATTTCTGTCCGCAGCTTAAGTTAGCGCTTGGCGATACCGCTTACGAAAAAGTATTTTATTTAAGGCCACTGTTTGGCAATATATTTTATACAGAGGGTGATAAATATGTAAGAAGCGTGTCAAAACTGTAAGAATGAAGGTATCTGATACTTGATGCTAAAAATCGACCTGATGTGAGATATTTCTTGATTGGATCGAACTGGTGAGAGAGAGAGGTCTCTTTGTAACACCAGGGTTACAATATAATAATATAATATGTTATCATTATAATCATCTGTGCATAATCTAAGCGCTGAACGTCAAGTTGGTCAATATGTTTTCGAGTTACAGAAGGAGTTATATACATAGATTTACAAATGGTAGAATTACCTTCACTAATTCATAAAAAATATATTTATCACAAAATTAATCCAAAAATTAGACAAAAAGATTCCATAGATTTACATAATAAGTTATTGTTATTGTACAACTACATTTATTCTGTTTTCTGGACCATCATTTTATGTTTAATCACGCAATTTGCAGACTCGGTTTGAAATATCTAGCTTATTACGTAACTTTGAAGGGAAGCGTCGGTAGATGTCGATCGATACAGGATCCTGCCCCTCTCTTGCAAAGGAAATGCAACGGTGGTGCGTTTTGGAGCCACGAAACTAAAAAGTGCACCACTAAATTTGTATATTTTTGTGTTTTTTAGAGAAATCAACAATAATTTCTCGATAAATTCTCTTAAAGAAATTAAATATTTTCTATTTAACCTCTGAATGAGTGAGATGCATTATGTTAAACAACCATGGACTGGTAGTTAAAAATATACGAGTAGGTATTAATACAATAATTATGACAACACAGAGGAAAATTTTCCCTTCGTTCAATTTATAATAAGCATATAGGTAGGTACATTACAAACATAAGTATAAATTTTTATATAAGTATACACATATCTAAGTATGTATAATGTAATTATTTTCTTAATATCTAAGTACAATGTAAGTATACATATAGCCGAGTATAATGTAATTAGTAAGGAAAAATATAAACAAGACCGAAATCATGTTCTCGTGATTAAGGTTAATAAACGGAAAAGCTATAATGACCACTGAGTACTAATAAAGTCTAAAGGTTGTAAGGGACAGTATTGGTTGCTCCTTGACAAGCCATATCGATTACGGGCTGTGAGCGCGCCGACAAGATATTAATTTCAATAAGATTTCTATTTTTATACAAATACTATCTCGTCAATTGATTGCCAGCGAACGCGCCCGCTGATCGAATGCTCCTGGGTTCAGATCCCAGGTTGGATACAATTTTGATTTTTTTAAATAGAATTTTTAGGTGAAATTCCTAGGAGTGGTTCGGAGTCTCGTGGCTTGTTTCCTAGTATTGGCTAGTAGAGGATCTGTGCTCAGTGTATGGCAATAGGCATATTAAATATTCCATAGTGGAACATGAAAGTAACTGATTAATCGTAGAAGCTGACTGAGCTCTACTTCTTTCGGGATAAAATACGTAATGTTACGCTCTACACAAATAGCTACGATCAAGTCTTTGAGGATTAGAGTTGGACAGCACTCGTGATCTCACTTTACCCCCTTTGGGATTTAGCTTGTGGATATGATAATAGATAGTAATACAATAATTATCATAGACATTGCACAGGAATTTCCTCTCAAAATGAAAAAGGTTAGGGCCATACTCTACAACTCTGACCAAGTACGGATTTATCGACTTTACACGTCGGAATGAAATTCCTGTAGGTATATATGCCGCATTCATTTATTCGTACACTCATGTTAGTAATTCGGTTGCTCCGTGCAGCCCCGCGCCCCCCGGCGTTTGATTCGTAGCCACCCTCGCCCCAATGTTTGTATACGCATTTCTACAAATTTCTCAAGTAGTATAGTACGATGTAATTTATGCACACAATGCCTAGGAAGGACGCTTTGGATGAGAGTAGGATATCCATCAGATTCATAGTTTTATTTAACAAAATATGTTCGTTATAATATTGCAATTACACTACTCGGTGTTCTGTGTCTACTTCGTAAGGCACCTGGTCCGTAGATACACCAATGTTATTAATTATTCGTTGCTTTAATGTTTTACAAATAAGTTTACATTAACTATACTTATTTCAAGTATAACTTTCTCTCTTACAAGTACATAAGATGTATGTCTGTAGATATATACATATATGTATATACTGTATAAGAGCAATGGTCGAAGATTATGATGATAATTTCACGTCGTCTATCCTAACCAGCTACTATAATTTTCATATCAAAGCGACAATAACTCGTTCCTGAGATGGGATTTTAATATATTTTTTTGTTAAATTAAGTAACATAGCGTTGTAGAGTTTATTTATATTTTATTTTATATGAAGAACCGTCTCTACATAAACTAGTTACTCGCACTTTGATGTTACTGAGGCGAAACACTTTTAATTATTTTTTATTTATAGTTTAATGACAAATATTTTACTTTTTATCGACAATACTGCTTTAAAACTTTGAAATTTTAACATATACATATTGGCGACTAGGTGATTTCAGTAAATTGAGTAATTATCGAATTACGTTTATAATGTTATCCATATTTTATTTGTTAATTCCTCGCGTTCCGATCAGTACATTTTGTTGAAAATTCGACTTCTGTAAATTATTGATAATGGTACAATATTAATATTACAATAAATAATATTTTTCTGTTTATTTATTTTGTTTTAATACCTACACAAATTGCGTTCTAATCCAAACTTAGTAATGGTTAACGTTTATGAAAATATAAATAATTAAAATAAAAAGGTCTATATTATTTAATACTCGCATTTAATTATCAATTAATCGATATATACTTAATTTACATATAAACACACATGCTGACTTTAATGCAACAACGTGCGTGCACACTTGTGATACTTTCAATTTTTTTCCTAAACAATACGTGACTAGATAGCGAATGAACCACGAACCATGCCTCAGCCACGGTGCGCATTGACCTTTATCGTCTATGAATAATGACTTTGTTATAGTATAAATACTTTCACCAATCGATATCTGGGCCACGTTCCTAATAGCCGCGTATTTTTACCATGGCACATAGAAGGCACATCTAATCTCATTTAATGCGTTCAATAAACGTCCACAAATTGTAACAAGGACGCTCGAGTATAGTTTTTATGTGCAGTACACACGAATAAATTAACATTCAAAGAAATTTTATTTCATTTTAAAGCCCATTTATATCATAGCGTGCTAATTTAAAGGGCAAACTAAATTTATTGTACACAAGTTGTTTTTATATTGCTTTTAAATTGATATAAGAAATTCACTTATAAACATTCGTTGCCTGTATCACGCAACGTTAATAAGTTTTTATAAATAAATAAATGTGTGATGTGTCGTGTCTTTCAAATAGTAATTCAGTGATGGATATTGTGATACAGTCATTATCATTTGACCGCTGTCCCTTCAATGCTAGTCACTCATAGCGCCGCATTTTATTTATTTAATATTGACAAATAAACGAATATCCTCGACTATAAATTACAACCTTTAACAATTCCATCGCATGCAAGAACGCTCAGAATTCATGTCAAAACTAAATATACCATCTATCAAATAAACATTTTTAGATACATATTTAAGTATCGTAAACGTCGCTTTCAAAAGCGTGGATTAGCATGTTCGCCGTCTGCACTCTCCAGACAAAACGAGAAGTTTGGATAACTCAACTGTGCTGGCCGAAAAAATCAATGGGAAATGAAAGAGTGACGTATCTATAGTTATGGTGTATATGCACGGAGGGTTCGCGTGTCTGGCTTCCGCGGCACAATAGCCCCCGTGGTTGTAGCTATGGCTGTATACCGAACAGCGGACGCGTTCCTCGCGAGTTGCCGCCGAGCTTTGGACTAGATCGCGCGTTTGCGCCACTATTCCGTGCGCATTTTATGAACTGTCAAAACAGCTTCGAAGCAGCGTTTGATTCTGCTGTCAAACTTTTGAATTTCGAATAAGTTTTAAAGAGCGTAGTACTCGACAAAATTTTTTTGACTGCAAGTTTTGTGTGTGGACAGTGAGTGCGCGTCTTTAAAATAGCTGGATGGACAATGCACTTTCTTTGGCAGTAATTTTGGTCACGGGAAAATGAAAACGTAAGCATTGTGTCTTCGTTATTTTGTCGCTGTATCCATTGTACGCTTCATATATTATTTTGCCTTGAACGTGACTGCATTTGTTCAGTTCTTATTCTTGTGAAACAAATTCTTCTCGTCTAACGGCCGCAGACCGCAAGTTGATATAATTACAAATAATATAGAGTCCTTTCCTGAACATTGTTCGTGACTAAAACTTACAATAAGAAATAAGGCTACTGGAGTTTATAATTTACCACACTTAAATTTGAGTATTATTTATTATTGCGCTGAAGGAAACGGGTCAATAATGATGTCAGATATACCTAGTGATAGCAGTGATTGTTTAATTTTTAGAAAATGTAGAGAAGTTTTGCGTTTATTTTTCATTGCTAAATCGTTTTAAACAATGGTGTCTTATTGTATCAAGAATCTATATTTTTTAGACTATCATTTTTAGAGTAGGTATATATTCATTTTTAGATTATGTATATATTAATTTTTTGATTATATGTTTATGTATATATTCATTGTTAGGGTATATATTTACGTATATAGATAAAAAATATGTAGCTAAGTAGCTTTCTTTTTATGAGTTCTTGAAACTGTTGGTTTCTTAGTAATCTGGGTAATATTTTGGTTACATGTCCAACAACATTGTTCTGATTCTATGTATGCATATGTATGATGAGATGTTTGTCGCTATTTTGTTGGAGGAATGCACAGTGAGTGCGGGGACACAAATGGATAAAACCGGTCCTGATACGCGACAGGCGTACCGTCGATACTGATGAGGTGATTTTTCATATTAATCAATCACTAGAGCTTTATCAATTTTCTAATTACGTTTTGCCATGGTTTTGCATTTAATTAAATAAGTAAAAACACTGTTATGTAATGTATAACGCTACGTATCATATCCTTAAAATATATTTTAGGCGGGAAAGCTTTGTTCCAAATTTAAAAGTGAAAGTAAACGTTTGGGGTTTAGTGAGTGAACATTTTTCATTCATCTGCAACCACAGAACTATAACCATTTTATAACATTCGGGATAAATATGTAGAAATTTGTCGACAGTTGTACAATCTCGTTTTATTCCTCAATCATCACTTTTACATTGAAAATGCCGCTCGTCTGCATGTGTGCAGGCCCACAACTCGCAGAACGCTTGCAAACATTTTAACAATGAGATTGGTTAAAGGATTATCTGGCTATATTTGCTTAGTGCTCGATGGCAGGTTTCATACGTGTTGAGGATCCTTACGAAAAACTCTAAGAGTGCTGGAGTGAGGAGGACTTTAAGAGTTCAAGTTACTTTCATCATTATAGCCCATTAATGTGAAAATTCTAATTCTTTAACTATGTTAATATCCTCGGATCTTCTGTCCGTATATACACTGATAACATCGTAAATATGAACATAACATATTTGACACCAGTTTCACGACCGGTCGTGTTTATTATATTAAGCTTGTAAGGAATGTAGTTGTTAGTAAAAATCACCAAGAAAACAAAAACAAAAACTTATGGCGCCCATATTGTTAATATTCGTAATTTATTTTTCACAAAGCGAACTTAACAAACGAAGGCTAGTAAATATACAAAGCAATTGTTTCGTGTTAATTTACAGTTTAAAAGTTCCATATATGTATAACGATTGCATTGTTTTCAAATGGGATTTTCCCGTGTTAGGCTCGATTGTTATTAATTCAAAGATTTTCTCACAATATTCTTTTATACTGTACATTTTTTTTCTAAGTACGTACATAAATATGTCGTATCTTGATGACTGTGTACTTTAGTTCGGTTATTATGTTAAAAACTGTTAAATAGGAAGATAATTAATATTCGTTTATTTAATTTCATTTGTTAAACAAAGCATAGTAGTTGGTCAAACGTGTTAAAGAAAACAATTATTTTATAACATTTTTATAAATGACTTTTAACTAATAACCAGTATTATTTTTATTAAATGATTATTTGCACTTTTAGCGGCAAAACCGTGAGTGATACTTTGTGAGCTATTAAAAGTCTCTAATATATTGATTACAGTATATTCTTTACAAAGAGAACTGCATCACACCTTAGCTGAATAAATGAATTGGGGGATTTGCTAAATAATACTTTATGTATAAATATGGCACG
>DWEI01002938.1:0-13512 GCA_018245875.1 Mysoria ambigua | reverse complement strand
AGTGATTCCTTTGTTCTACCAAAGTGGCCAATAATCATTCCAAACCCTTTAAAATCCTTTTAATTCCCTTAAAGTATCTTACAGAACCTTATTATCATTGCCAACAGTTGCAAATTCAAAGTTAGTAATAAAATAACATTAGGTCTTTTATTTTCGATAAGGCAGTACGAAGTCTGCCGGGTCAGCTAGTATAAAATAAGGCTAAATCAATGTATCAGTACATTAATTAAAAATATATTAATTTTCCTTTAAAAATTCGAAAAACATTTTTTCTTTTTGTTGTAGATATTTTTAAAGCAAAAAAACGTAAAAGATTCTCTTGAAATTATTGAAGGAACTTTTGATTTCTCAAACTTGCCAACTGATATTACTATGTGACTTATTTTGGAACCTTCGTACTTTTTCTGCCAGTTAGTTGATACGAAATTATAATATCGTTATTGTCAACTACCTTCTAGTCTTAAAGTCCTGAGGTCCTGACTTCGAGTCCCGGGTCGTGTACTATTTAATATTGTAAACTTTCTAGCAGCGTCTCAGTCTTAATTTGTGATCGGTGTATGGAAATAAGTTCACCTCCTATTCCACAGCGGGATGTAAAAGTAACTGATGATACGTGGGAATATACCTAATACATTCATTGGCCTAAGTCTTCGGGTATTATAGGTACTATGTTACTGTTTCTAATATTCGAAGCTATTTAACATTAGCTATCATTATTATCGTCAAATGTATTTAAGATAAAATTAGCCGATTACGTTCTTAAATACATACGCTTCATCTACGTTACGCTATAAATTTAAGAAATGAATGCATTGGACGAGACAATAAATTACTAGCTGACGAACGAAAGTATGTGTTATATAGTAATTGAGAACATTGTTCTCATATTAGTGATGTATCATATTATTGAGAATAAATTCTTTGTACCTATTTTTACATGCCGATTTTATATAAAATCATATTTAAAACATACGCACGTTGAACGGTCAATTTAATATCATGGTAATCTTCACCAACAAAATTTTTTGCATGACACCTATATACACCAGCATCCGCTATGTCTACCGCCTGTATAATATTGTCTTGCCCAGTTTCTCTAATCGCAACGAAGTCACTTGTATCTTTATTTCTGAACTCCCATGTGATCAGTGGCTCGGGGATTCCTTTTACGATTCTAAAAATAAATGCACATTATTAAAACTGTCGTTAGTTATACGTATTAAACATACGCAAAGTGCAAAAAATCAAAAGTATTTGATAAAGTTCGTGATAATTTCATTTGATTAAACTTGCCTACAGGGTACTACTGTTTTAGTTCCTTGCGTCACTATCATATACGATCCGCTTTTGTCTATTTCTGGAGAACCTGAAATATATCTGATACATGAAACATCTTTTATCATTCTGCGTCTTAAAGATTATGATGAAGCTGGTTAATACAAACATTGGACTACCAATTCCGTCTCGTGAGAATCTCTTCCTATAACATTTTCTGCTTGGCATCTATAGGTACCAGCGTCTGCAACATCTGCAGAATCTATAGTGATCTCCTGTCCTGTTTCTGGTATTGGAACATAGTCAATAAAGTTTTTCTTTTTTATCTCCCATTTTATTACTGGTTCTGGGAAACCTTTTATGATACTAAAAATAAGAAAAACAAATATGGAAATTACATGATCGCAAATGACTAATTATACGCACGCACACTGGAGCTTGGTGCTCGTAATGAAACTCGCGTGTTGTAGATAACAATAATTTAATCATAAATAATATCATGTTAAACTCGTAGAATTGTAACGGGTAGGAATCATGTATATTTGAAAATCTATAAAGTATTACATTTACCGACATTGATAAGGCGTCCCGATATAATGGAGAGACAATATTACGATGGAAATTCAATGAGTTAAGAAAGTGTCATGCGCGAACACTAATAAGCCTATTAATTTAGCAGGGTTGTTGATTTTATTTATTCATTTTATTTATTACATACATGAATTATAAAGTCAAAATGTTAAGAACAGTTGTAAAAGGGCCTTACTTATTCCATATCCCATATCTTCCTGTAGGCCCGCTGGACGTCAAATTAGTATCGTAATGCCAACCTAGTGCGTACAGAGACAGTAATACCATACTACATGTACGTACATAAATGTACAAACATAAATATACATACTAATATAAATATACATACATACATAAATTTACATACATAACATATATTTAATTTGCGATTATTATTTTTACTCATACCTGCACGCCAAGACTACCTTTTCTCCTTGTTTGACGTCTACATATGATTTGCTCTTGTCTATTTCTGGGGAAGCTGAAACAATAATATCATAACATTTTGTCGTGCTTATATTAAGGCCGGAGTCTCAAAATTATTTCACTTTAGAACTCTGCCTCGTTGGTCGTGGCAATTACTAGTGCGACCGCCGAACGAGAGATCCTGGGTTCAAATCCTGGGTCGGACGTTATTCGATTTTTCCAACTTAAATTTTCTGGACGTAGCTCGGAGTATGTTAATGTGCTCTGTTTATGGAAATGAACTCATCGACTAATTCACAGTGAGACGTGAACGTAACTGGTGTGAACATGGTGTGGGTAAACATGGGGATGTACTGCACTCGTCTGCCCACCTCTTCGAGAATTATAGGAGTGATATTTCGTCGTTACTTTGAAACTATCTAATCGATCTCTAATAAATTAAGACATTCACGTTGATATATTTTAAATTTAATCGAGTAGAACTTCAGTTATATGTATTTAAGATATTTGTATTCTATAAATCAATGGCTCCTATGTCAACTGGCGTAAGTGAGAATATCACTTTTTCAGGACAACATCTTAAAGTTTAAAACAGTTTTTTCCCATAACTTTGTAAATCTGTTAAAAAATCGATAAATTCTTAAACGAACGATATAAATAGGATTATTTTTGAATTAATATAAACTTCTCACGTTTCACCAGTTACGTTGACGTCCCACTATGTAATAGGTGGTGAGCCTATTGCCAAGCATTGGGCACATATCGAGACTCCGAACCACTATTAGAAAATCTAAATTAGAAAATTTTATAGTGTTCGACCCGGGAATCAAACCCGGGACGTCCCAATCGGCAGTCGCACTTGCAACCAACACGACAAACAAGGCAGTCAAATATTACAATAACTCTATTTATGCTTTTCGGGTTATAATGGGATAAAAAATTCTTTTTGGTTTAAAAAATGGGTACGGGAGAACATGTACGATACTAAATGAAACAGCTGGTGATGAAATCGGAGTGACGGTAAACGCGGATTTGGTATAAGGGATACCAGAAGTCAGGGCCTCATTAATGCTTTTTATTGGTTTTATTAAAATTGGTTTTATTGAATGCTTTCTATTGAAAAACGTGTAAAGGTAAATCTTCGACAGCATACTGTGCACCAGATTCAACAGGGGATACTGCAATAACACGTGCCCCACGTGGTTCTTTGTTGCCGTATGTAAGCGAATTGTTTAATTCGTCTTTCTTCGGTAGCCACAAAGGCATATTCAACTATATATCTAAGTTTTAACTTTCCATTTAACAATATTTTTTTATATCTTGGGACGTCTTCACACACGGCCAGCTGATCCCAAAGCAAGCGTCAAGAGAGCTTGTGTAC
The DNA here is from genome assembly GCA_018245875.1 of Mysoria ambigua. Taxonomy (NCBI): domain Eukaryota; kingdom Metazoa; phylum Arthropoda; class Insecta; order Lepidoptera; family Hesperiidae; genus Mysoria; species Mysoria ambigua. The sequence continues at coordinate 9,860 of DWEI01002938.1, read as the reverse complement.
GGTAACCAAACGGCTGATAAACTACATATATACACATAAATGTATACTGAAATACGTACGTACGTACGTAACTTCACGCCTGTAATCCCCGAAGAGGTAGGCAGAGGAATGCAGAACATTCCCACGATTCACCGGTATATACGGTATATACTGAAATAGATATTTTTTTACACCCAGACATAGAACAAATTCTTGTGCTTATCACACAAATATTTATTCTGGATGGGAATCGAACTCACGACCTCCGGCGCAAAAGTCAGATTCACTAACTTCTGCACCAAGTCAGTCAATTACTATTTATATGATAGAAAAAGGTTAATAAAACATTAGCACTAATTTTGTTAAAATCCTTAAGTGCCTCTTACGCCAGTATTGGTAGGACCCATCGAAATTGATCATAAAAAATAAGTTTGGAAACAATATGTATTTATAGTATTTATTTTTACTGGATACTCTCAGTTAAATAGTTAGTATTAAACAAAAAAAAATCTGATCTTATCAGAAGCTAATATGAGAGAGATATAATGCTCCGTAGATCTATTTGCCAAGTTCTTGTTGCTGGGCTCAATATCCTACCTAAATTAGTAATTCATTCATTCGTTCTTGTCAGTGACAAGTGAACTGTAGCGGAAGTGGAATTTACTCATATCCTCTACCTGTCGGATATTCATATGGTGTAACCGGCGTTGGGCTTATTCTTTTGTACGTATCGCCGTCCTGATCTTCAACGTATATCTGAAATACAATAATTATCATGAATAAATATATCAATTCAGTAATAAATTCATTGGTTTCTTTTTATGCACAAAGTTTTTCAATTACTTGTGTTATTTATAGGCTGCGTTAAATTTTTACTCACCGCTACTTTAAACGTACGATTTGGCGGTACGAACGGTGCGGTCGCGTACAATTTGTCCTTTTCACTAACGACATTCACACTTTCCTTTTGTATCTCTTTGTTGTTCATATCGAGTATTAAAACTGATTTTAGTTTGTTAATGGCATCAGTATCGCTTAATATTTCCAATTTGATGTACAGATGTGATTTAATACCTGTAACGACATTACCGTGTTTACGTACAAGATTATTTCAGATACGAATGATATTCAGATAACATTAAATAGACCGACATATTTATGGTGTTTTAATGAATGCCTTAATACTAAATAAATATCTTATTTCTATATCAATACTAAAAATAAAACCTTTAAAGTGAAAAAACGTTTTTGATTTTTTAAATAGCAACTATTACAAGTATTTACATAACAGGACCTAAAAGAACCATTTTTAGAACTTTTCTCAGTTTGTATAGTTGATTTTCTGTGCGTTTGTGTACGCTAATCTCAGAATCGACCTTAAGAATATTACAGCGAGTTTCACTGATCAATATTATTATGGTAAGTAAGTAAGGAAGGAAGGGTTTTATTTCAATCAGTTATTAAATAAAAAGGATTATGTCAATAATGAACATCGTACTAGCTACTAAATAAGTGAAATCCACGCATACATAATTTAACTTACCATATAAATAAATTACAGATTAAGCAAATACGTTAACATCTACGAACAAAATACGTGAAAGACTGTTTTGCTTAGAATATAAATTATACACACTAGCTAGTATAGCAACTAAATTAGCAGACGAATTTTGCCTGCAAACGTTTAAATAAAGAATACGAATATTGCTATTGATAATAGTTAACCACGTCTTCATCACGTTAATTCATCCTGTCGTATCCAGCACTCTGATGTAGGTACGTGTATAGTATAGTTAAAATACGTCAGTAATGTTCAACAACTGGTTATGATTAATAATTGGCAATTCGATTTGCAATACCTGATGCTGGTGTAATCTTGGTATTATCCATGGATGTCACTTCCGTTCTACTGAAGCCATATTGAAAGTCGACACTTATGGAAGCCTTTGTGGTCACCGTCCCCTTGCCCTCGCTATCGATCGTTACTACGTATGTTCCTTTCTTAGGGTTTTCTATGCGGATAACCTTATAGGAGAGAATAACTTGACATACTCGTATGTAATCTTTGATATAATTTATTTTTAGATTTTCTTTCATTAGAAAAAATATTTGATGGTTAGTAAAATATTAAAGTATTAGCGTACAGTATACATAAATCTATTGAATTGAATTTCTTCATAAATAAAAACTGTATTTGCAAAGGTAAACTTTATTTACATACCTTTGTAAATACAGTTTTGCAAGAATATAATTATTTCATGTTTAAAGCCACTGTGATAAAAACATAATATATATGTCTTCTTCATCGAGTTTTTAGTTCAGTGTTCTAAGAAATTTTGGAGTACGAGACGTAATTAACAGCTTAATTAATCATGTTCCCTAACAGAAACAATACTACTTAAAAATATGGGCGAATATATTTTGTTATTTTCTCTAATGTAAAAGTAAAATATTAATGTACGTGTTTATAATACACGAGTAGTTAAGTGTTACCGCAAAATCTCAAATATTTAAAACGTAACTTCACGCCTGTAATCCCCGAAGAGGTAGGCAGAGGAATGCAGAACACTCAAATATTATTTAACAATATATATTATAATAACATGTCCCAGTTATCGTGTAATGTAGTACAGATAAATTGGGTCAAAATCATAAAGCACATAACGGTCATATTAAATTCTACCACTTACTTTTAAATTATTCATATTAACCAGCGTATGAAGAGGAACTACGTTGTTGTTCTGATCTGTCACTCTTATTATCGCCGTTTTGCCCTTTTCAATTGATACCGAAATTGTGAGATTTCTCATGTCCCTGTCCACGTTGATTTGAGATAAATCGATTAATAAATATCATATGTTAGTAACAGTGTTAATAATTTTACTATTAGTGTATCGTATGGTACCTGTCTTCATTTTTTCAAATTAATATCCTATAGAGAATGATATACCTAATATTATTTTTAAAATTTACATTTTTATTTAAACAATAAGCCATTTAGATATCATATTTGAATTTCATCATTTGAAACTCTAATATTACATCGTAACATAACATCATGACCGTAATCCCTGAAGAGGTAGAAACAGGAGTGTAGTTCACTCCTATATTGCACCAGTTACGTTTTTAAGTTCCACTATGGAATAGAAGTGAGCCTATTGCCATATACCGGTCTCCGAGCCGCAACTAAAACATCTGCGGTAGAAAAATTCAGTAACGTTCGTCCCGAGATTCGAACCCTGGATAGTTTCCTTTTAGTCATGGTTCGTCAATCGTTTATTCTTAAACGACAAAGCAGTAATTATTACAGTGCCGATGTAAAATTACAGCTTCGACAAATATTTGTGAATTAAAATTTGCGAATGATTGCAAGTGAAATCTTGTAATGATATTTTGACGCTCGCCGACGACATAATTGCCGTAGTTTGGAACAGGCATACGTACATTTATTTTATTGATTGTCGGTTCAATTGACACTTGTTCAAGAGTTGTCTTCCGATTGTCAAGACATTGGATAATGTAGTTTATTACCTGAAATTAAAATTAGGCACATTTAGTGTTGTATGCCAATGGTACATCATACGATTGCTTATGAATACGGAATACACATTCAGTATAAAAAAGTTTACGTCTATCGGAGCTTGTTTCAATATTTCAAACACTTCTCCACCTGTTGCGTTGGACACTGCTTTATATACGACGTAGTCGGGGGAATTGTACGATGCGCATTCTCCGGTCAGAAGGAAATTAATCTGCAAGGAATACATATTAATTTGTATCGTGTACTTTGCCAAGGGTCTGACTAACATTGTTACATTGCCTATAGTTAGCATCTTTGCATTATAATACAGCCTGTGTATTCTCCCTATGCTTTTTATATCTGAGTGTCTTTAAACAGGTCTCGTGTGGAAAGCGTATATATAGTTTAAATATTTTTAGTATGAATTCATAGTATACAATAAAAAAAAAAAAACTATTTCGTATATACCTGACCATTGTATCAATATTTCATAACGAACCTCTCCCACTTGCATTATCGTTCCCTCCGTGACCTATGAACCACGTAAAACATTCACCTGAATAGACTTGTTCTGAGCGAGCGCTATCACGGAGTCACCCAGCTCGTGGTCCTTGGACGACGCGTCGGTGAACACGTACACGTAGGAGTTAGGTTTACACACGTCTATCGCGCGCAGGACGCCCGACATGCACAGCTCCGGACACCGGCCGCCGCCTTCCACGTTGATCTCGTTCAACTTGTTCAGAAATTCTTTCGGATCGTTCGTTATCGTTCTGATTAATGTGGCTAAAATATAAATATGGTATAATTATTTTACGAATTGTCGTAAATAATAAAAGTACCTTTTTTATGTCGAAACATGAACTGGAATGTTAAAATATTGGTTGCTTTGTGATTTGTACCTTACCCTGGGTCAGTGGGTCTTATTCTTCTATTTATATTATATTTTATTTCGTAATAAACAAACAACAACGATTGCCCATTTGTTCATTTTGGTCGTGGCTAGTTATTGTCAGTTATTTACTATGTATAAACTAACAGTTTGTTAATAAGTTCAACAATTTGTTAACAAATGCAACAATTTCTTAATAAGTGCAATGTGCCTACTACAAATAGAACAATCAAAGCCTAACAGAGCCTGAACCGGTTGTGAACCCAGGAGCTCTGCATCAGCAATCGCGCTTGCACCCAATACGCTGAACGAGGTAGTCTAAAGATAAAAATATATACAACCCTTGAATTGCCTGAACGAAAACAGCTACCAAACCGCTTACCATTTCGACGACGATCATCAAAATAGGTGTTCCGTGCGTAATCGTATATCTCCAGGTCGTTGAAAGTAATCAGAATGAAATCGTCTATATCCGGCTGTTTCGATGACAGTACGGATTGGAACAGACGCTCAGTGCTCGCTTTGACTTGGCTTATTTCGTCTCCCATCGACATCGTGTCATCGATAACAAAAGCGACATTTCTCAGCGCGCATGTTACGTGTACCACATGAGTACATTGCAACATTAGAGTCACTATTAAAACTTTAAACAATTTTAAAATCATAGCTAATTATTTATAAACAAATCACATGGCACCACTTAACCGGCAGATACTGATTCAAAATATTGTCGCTCATTTTTTATGTATATGATCAATAGGTACTCAAACGTAGCGGACCAGGCGGAGGAAGTTGGGCATTATATGGAATGCAGGACAATAGCATGTGAATTTAAAGTTTAAAATTTTACATGCTTACATATCGCCAGGTCCCTTACAGGGTAGACAGAGAATATCCAGTGTCAAATTTCTCTCTGTATAGAGCTGCCGCGTTTTTTTTTATTTATCGTTAAGCTTTTGTACATTAATATTATAATGTGAGGCAAGGATATTAAGTTCTCCACAAAAATTAAGTTCATTATTCCATAGTGAACGTAAGCGTAACTGCTGAAACGTGTTAGTGGGGGTAATAACACTTCTCTGCTTAGCTGTTCGGGGATTACAGGCGTGATGCTACCTGTACTGAAGTTAATGATCGCAATGGTTTGTTATAGCGTGCGTTACTTTTAGACATTGTGTCCAAATTAAATTAAAAAAAAAATAAAACAATGTAAATACATTTACATGTAGTACATTTGAGTTTGAACCGTTAATATTGTTCGACTGTAGCATGCCAAAATATATCACAGTGCGAGTGACTGGTATCCTGTTGATAAAAATGTATATATGTATGATGTATTTATGGCAGAAATAAAATGTAATATACATACATTATATGAGAAAGTACATTTGATTGTAACAAGAGAAGGTCAATATATTATAACCGATAGTGTTCAATGTTAATATCATATTGTAATTGAATTACTAAATACGGACTACCTCGCCGGTCGTGTTGGTTGCAAAAGCGACTGTGGAACGGGAAGTCCTGAGTTCAATTCCCGAGGCACAATTAAATTTTTTAATTTACATTTTCTAGTACTGGTTGGACGCCAGAAAAGTCGTCGCTGAACAACATCCGGGAGTGGACAGGCATTAGCTCTGTCGAACGACTATTTCGCCTGGTCATAGATAGAGAGGTACAGGGAACTAACGGCCAACCTTCGGTAATGAAGAGGCACAGTAAGAATAACAAGCAGTGGTTCGTAGTGTGGCTAAGTGCCCTGGGTATGGCAATAGACTCACCACCTCCAGACTCCATAGTGTGACGAAAACGTATCTGGTGAAACGAGGGAGTGTTCTACATTCCTTTGCCTATCTCTTTGGGGATTACAGGTGTGATTTAACGGTAATTATTAAAAATTATATGTATAAGTCTATGACTCTATTTTGGCGCAGTATATGGAATCTATATGTTATGGAATATATGTATGTATATCTTAGTGTCTATTTATGTGCAGTATATGAAAACGTACTAAAAAAAAATTATTTTAAAGTATTGCTCGCGTTTCCCTTTATGAACCTAGACAGAATATATCGATTTATAATTCGGAGTGCACTCGTACAATATTAAATGACACATGGTCTTCCAAATCCTTTACGTGGTAGGCAAAGGGAATCCAATATCAAATGTATCTAAATGCGTCAGGTTCATTTTGCCTAATGTGAAGAAGTTAAATGGATGTTACCATTAACAATGAGCATCTCGAATTCGTGGAAAGGAGAGTTTTATTAAGAATAATAGATTCTAGTTTGTGTTATAAACTTGTACTGCAGCCTACGCTGCAAGAAAAATCAGACAACTACCTTATATAGACCCTGCTATGTCATGCGGTATGTTGCTGTGGAGTAACGCTGCGAGCATCGACATTATTTTTATTCTTCAAACTCATTCCCTACGCGAACTGTTCAAAGCCATTATGATTTTGACTGAACCTAGCCAGTATATTTATGACAATATAGTGTATGTAATATAATAATACCTATTGTATGTAACGTGTTAATAACTTTTTAACTTTGATAAAATATATTAGTACAGGGAATCAAATACTAGAAATAAATTGGCCATATCGCTCTTTCTCTTAAGTAAGATGTCTCATCCTTTTATTGTAAACTACATTCGCTTCTACAACAAAATACCAAAAGAGATTGTTAATCTTTCACACAAAAAGTTTAAATCCGCTATTAAAACAAATCTGTGTAACAAAGCGAATTATAGGGCTAATAGTTATTACTTAAACGATGAACATGATTGGAGTCATGTAATTCCAGGTCTATTATAAATTAGCTCATATTTTAATATTCTAATATACATACGTATGTAATTATTTCAAAAGATCCTTAAGCACACTTATAGAGTTTCTTTTGCCGGTTTTTCTCCATAGCGAGGCATTTTCAAAGCGGTGGTAGTTTCATTTCACGTACAAAAAGTGTTCTAAAAACCAATTTGGATTAAATATTATTTGAATTTGAATACACTTGTATTTATAGGTTACGAAAGAGCTGGTGCCATTGGCTTATGAAATTGCTTATAGATATGAATAAAAATTGCGAATTGGATTTGAAGCGTCAGCGAGGGGCGTTACAACGGAAGCGTTATCTTTTTCCTCTTCAACACAAAAACGTAGCTCGCATTTATCAACTCAGTTATTTTAAAATTCAATTAGTAAAAGGGAAAACGCTTTGATAGTTGCCGGAGTGATTCAGATAATTTGTATTAAACAGTGTACGTATGTATTTGAATGAAAAAATATGAATTTAACGTATTGTATGAACTGACTGCCTCGTTGGTTGTGTTGGTTGCGGGTGTGACTGTAAATCAGGAGGTCCTGGTTTCGATTCCCGGGTCGAACATTACAATATTTTCTAATTAGAAAATTTTCTACTAGAAAATCTAATTAGAATTCTGGTAGTGGTTCAGAGTCTGGATATATGCGCGATGCATGGCAATAGGCTCACCACCTATTCCATAGTGGGACGTAAACGTAACCGGTGAATCGTGGGAATGTTCTGCATTCCCCTGCCTACCCCTTAGAGGATTACAGGCGTGAAGGTACGTGTATGAACGGGTTACGAGCGAACGTACGTGGGACCATAAAGTCAGAGACGTCGAGTTTGATCCTACACAAAGTATCATACTTACACGCTTTTAAAATGATCTCTGCGCAGACAAAATTCTTCTTGTTTGTTTTTCATATTCTATTTGAACACAGATCTCATGTATTCTGGATATCTGAATTCTGGGTAGAATGTATTGATTATTACAAATAACTTTATAATGTTAACTTATCCAGCAACAAATAAAAAGCAACAGTATAGTAATAGATTGTAATAACGAAGATATAAAATCACATTACTGTATAAATACATATGAAAATAATCCTTCTCTCCGTATGTCTCTTCTACACAAATATAACATTTTTGTGTTATCAAATAAATATAAGAACAAAATGATTCACTCGCTCTAACTCAATACGTGAAGCTAATAATTACTCAGTTAGTTAACACGTAATAATGTAGATTTTTCTCAATGTTTTAGATAATAAGTAGTCGAAAGTTTTCCTTCGTTTAGATTTTCAAAGATTTCGACAAAGAGATATTAAGTATTGATTAAATGTTTTAATCACCTGATAGTATCTCTGTCGGATATAGGTAACTTTAATTAGAAATAATTCTATTACTAATCGAATATCCCGGATATTGAACTTATACAATTCATCTAAATCACAGTTTCAAGGTAAATGGTTGTTTATGCTATGTTTAATGCTTCTTGTATCGTCAAGTTCACATCGAAACGGATGCGGTCAGCGCAGCGACCTTTAACACCTGCTCCTTCAACTACCATTCGGTGTGTGGAAAAAAATAAATTATTAAAATTTCGTTATAAGAATTTGAACTTTACATACTTTAAGCTTATGACATATACGAAATAAACCAAATTGGTGGCGATAAGAGATTGAATTTATTTATTTATTTATTTGAAGAGGTAGGCAGAGGAATGCAGAACACTCCTATATTACACCGGTTACGTTTACGTGCCACTATGAAATGAATATTGAGCCTATTAACATACACCGAGCACATATCCAGACTCCAAACCACTACTGGAAAAGCTAAATTAGAAAATTGTTGTAGTGTTCGACCCGGGAATTGAACCTGGGACTTCCAGATCGGCAGTCGCACTTACAACCAACACGAACAATGAGACAATCGATAGAGAATGAATTTAATTTACAGTCACCTATATTATTATCACTTATATCCTATGTCACATTTATCGTAAAAATGCCTGTTATTAATTTGATAATAATTTAAGTGATCATACGAAACGATGTCAGAGCAAGAGGCTTACTGAATGTTGTGTACACAGAAATACATTAAGGAAAACAATTTTGTGGAAGCAGTATAGCACAACATGGACTTGACCGCATATACTCCTTTCATTTTGTAAAGCTACACTTTGCCTACGCCTTTTGCTACTTGAATACGGCAGGCGTCAATTCAATTTGTTATAGCTTTCATCTCACACATGCTCTTGTAACTAAGCTACATAGCCGTCCAAAATATGATTAGGGCATTAAAAACGGTTAGATAATGATTCGTTTATGTTTATGTAATTTCAAGAGAATATTTTTAATCCCTTATTATTAGGATTCATCAGGAGGCTGTGATCAGCATTATATTATACCTGTGTGATATCTTACACCGTGTGATATCTTACACTGTGTGATATCTTACACATATCTGTCTTACCATTACTAGAAATTTAGTATCATTACTAGAAAAACTGGCCCGTTGGTGCAAAGGTTAGTGAACCGGACTGTTGCACCAGGAGTCGTGGGTTCGATTCCAACCCAGAATAAATTTTTATATGATGAGAAGAAGTATTTGATTGGTCTGGGAGCAAAAACATATCTGTTTAAGTATATATTTA
>DWEI01002937.1:0-13515 GCA_018245875.1 Mysoria ambigua | reverse complement strand
CGCACTCAATTGTCATTCTTGTCTATAATGGTTCTGTCTATAATGGTTCTGTCTATAATGGTTCTGTCTATAATGGTAGTAACAAATTAAGTCCACGTGATCTGATGACCGTCTGAGTATTAAAATAACCTAACCCGCTTTATTAAACGCACTTAGTCAAGACGAGAACAAATTCGAAATCGATTCAGTTTCTTTATTTCGGACTGCACAAATTTTTATTGCCCATTATCTACACTAAGGCACCTGCTGTCCAAACTTTGACCTCTTTACATAATTGTCTTCAGAACAATCCGAAACCATCCTTAGTGTTACACACGCAAGAATTAAATTAAATTGCATTTGAATAAACAAATAAAAAGCGGTATTGTTCCTTCGGTACTGTATGCTTATGGTCCCCGTTCTTAAATCGACTCTAACGCTAATGTCACAGAGTTCAAATAGAGTGGACGAGTACGAAACTATACAAATATGTCATCGTGTTTGCGATTCTAGTCCGTATTACGTGCATGTTAAGGTTTTAGAGACCGGTCAAGTACAAATACGAGTACGCTTTCCCATGCTCAAACAAGGGTTATTGTTTTAGGTGATGCGCGCGCGCATGTGAAGATGGCGCGGGGGAGTGCGCTCCTCTTGCTATGGGTGGTCGCGGCGGTCGCCGACGGCCAACACGGTGAGTACTTTGTTGTTACCGATCGCATTGTAATTTTATTTTCATTTGTCATTGCTAATGGCGCCTTCTGTCTGTTTATACCAGAGTGGTCGTTTCAGTAACAATTCTATAGCGAACTTTATAAAGTAAAAGACATTATTAGTTAAGCTTTAGTTATTTTATTTACTACTACACTTGTAATGGTAAAAAACGGTAATATTACGAAGATTGCACTTGAAAATGTAAAAAATCCATTAGTTTTTTTGCAGGGTCTAGGTAAAAAATTAAATGATAACGTTAAAATTTATAAAGGGCGTTTTCACCTAATCTTAAATTAGATAAGTGAGGGTACGACAAAAGAGATAGCTGTCGCCGACTTTTCGAGGCTCTTCAGATACTTCTCGTTTTTTAGTCAAAAAACTCACTCGAACAACTGGGTATGAATATTTCGATGGAACTTCGTGTGAAGGTTCCGTATTATACGCTGATTAATTAAAATATATTTATTATGCATTTTATTAAATTAAAGGAAGAAATTGAACATTATACATAGTTTCGTAACCTATTAGTGTAAGAAAAGTAAGCGTTATTGTGCTCTCATTAATGTTAAACATTGGATTGTAAGTATCTAATAATGACATGATAGGTGAATTTGAAATATTTGATTTTAACTATGCAGATGATCTTCAAAAACACCGTCAAAAAATATTTCTAATAATATGTTAAAAAAATTCTACGAAAGATCCCTAAAGCCAAAAAAGCCGTTCAAGATTAGAAAGGAAGGTACGAAGCGACGATCTCGCAAAAAACACTTAATCGTGACAATGTAAGTGCTACTTCCGAACACGACTATCCCATTAGAGCTATCTATAGAAATGCTATTATGCTTCTCATGTCTTAAGATTCAAACTCACTCAAAGATAAATACTTCAGAGATTAAGATGCAAAGACTAGGGGAGTTGTTTCAGTTTTATCGAATAACTGAAAGAGAAATCTAAATGTGCTTTTTAGGATTAAATATCACTAGTTATATTGATGAAAGAAAACATCGTGGGGAAATCTACGCACATTAGATGTCCCAAAAAATATGTCTAAAGCGTGTGAAGTCTACTAATAATGACTTAGCCTGCGTGGCAGATTATGGCATTATTTGGGTCATTCTGTGAGGAGACCTATGTTTCAACAGTGGAACAATAAAAAGGTTGAAAAACAATTTTTAAAAGCAGCTTGAATATTTATGTATTTTAATCAAGATAAAATTTAAAATTAATATATTGAATAGAATAATAGTTCTATGAGATTATTTTGTAGCTCATCGTTGATTTATTGGAGGTGGAACTAGTCGAGGTGCTGCGAGTAATTGATGAAAGCGAAGCAGCGAATCAATTTTATTAAGATTACAGCAATTTATAAGCTCGAGGTGTGAGAATGATCAGATAAAATTTTATTATCATAAGAGAGTCTGTTGAAGCCAGTAATTATTTAAATGACAAAATTTTATGGCAGGCATTTGATCAAATGTCGTGCAATCGAATAGAGTATGTTATAAAGTTTCATATTCAAATTTATAAGTTATGTTACAACATAAAGTTTCACACACGCTTTATAAGTTGTTTATAAAAGAAAGGTAAGGTTAAAACAAATCTTAAAATAATTTTATACATTGAATAGATGCGGTACATTATTGTTTTCAATATTAATAATGTACTTTAAATTGTAAAATAAATATGTAATTATAAAATGCTATGTTATACTCAATATAGAACTTAATATCTGAGATGAAATTGCTACAAGCAAAGAGAATATATGAACTGGAAACTGCACTCGTATATCAGAAATAGAAATTTAAAGTCCATTTACGTTGAAATACGAAACTCCACCACTCCCAGCTGGCGTGAATGAAACGGAAAATAATAGCTGGAGACTCCCAGGAGATGCCATTATAACTCGACTAACAAAGAGATTATCTTGTTTGGGAACCTCTTGACGGGCACTCGACGACTCTTTGTATGTATCGTGTTACATTTCCAATGAAAAGGTGGCTATTCAAGCAGTTTTTGTAGGTGTGGTGGTCCTTTGTATTTTTTCAACATCAGGGGTGAGAATGCGTCGGTCTTGTTTCTCAAAGGATACTTTCGGTGGTAATATTAGATCCTGGCTTGCACCTTGTTACATAGTTAATAGAGGATCGTTACATGTAAAAAAAAATGTTTTTGAAGATGTTCTTATTAGGGATAATATCTGCTTTTTTCCTAATGAACGGACATTCTGTCCGAACTTTTCCCACATAAGAGTATATATGTCTTTGAATTAATTACTCGTCTTATGACTTCTGACTTGTTAAAATCAAATACAATAACATGGTATGGTAAAAGTCGGTTATTCATCATATTATCCACAAAGACATATTGTCTTTCTTGAATCAGATCGTAAAGTCGTAAATATGAGGGAAAGTTCTATTACCATTTTAAGTATTGGCTACGCCTCTTGTTTAAAATCAAAGGTCAAAGACAAATAGCTTAAAGAAATTGTATTTTATAATATAGAATTTTGGTAAAATAAATATGAAGTTTGTGTGTGTGAATATTCTGGCAGATCAATGGAATGGCATAAATATTTATGGAGATTTATCTTGTTTCAACCATAATACTTTAAAATTATTTTTAACTTTTGTCTAAACGTGTACTTAGCCACAATGTGGCAGCAATACAAATATTGTTAATCTGTGACACAATACTTAAAATGTTTGAATGCATTTATATTATGGATGATAAAATGGCATAGGTTGAAAACTTAAAATTACTCAAATGTAAATTTACATTAGGTAACTGACAATGACACAGTTACGAGTGGTGTCCATTTAACTGTGACTCATAATACAATAACAGAAGACCCTTACGAGCTTAAACGTCCCCTAACATTTGATTTACTTACGGAAACGTAAAGCAAATCGCTCCGCCCACGGCTCCATTAACTAGTTCGAGTGCATCTTTTTATGTCTCTCTCGGCGCTAAGTGCATTTACGAGTAAACTGCATCAAGTTGAGTGAAGCGTCTTCGCGTAGACGGATGCGAAAGCACCACGCCTGAATGTTTTATTGCGCCTTCCCTTGAACCGATATATCAGAACTCACGTACTCGCCTCTCGTGATTTATTTCTCTAGCTCATAATATTGTTCGGGTTTATCGGCACAGTAAAAAACCAGACGGCACGCCACAGTCCAGAGGAGAGTAACGTCCGATATCTACACCATTAGACTCACACTGTTTTATTCGTTCCATATTTGGATCGAGTACCACTTACTATGTGGTATTGCTTGTCTGCGTAATGTTTAGTGATAAAAATGTGAGTGAGCCGTTAAATAAGAATTTAATAGCTCCTATTACTCAATAATTTATTTCAATATAAGGCACAGGTTTAGTGGTCAGATAACGTTCAAGTGCCCCAATCGCATTAAAAGATAGACATTCATTATAAGTATTAAATGTCTGTAAGAGGATAACTATTGAAATCTCTATGTTAATGACTTAATCTATAAAACTTATATAAGACTTAGTAATATACTATCAATATAAACAAGACGTGAATGTTATACTGATAGTACTATTTCTTTTCTTTGAAGTTATAAAGGATATCTAACGTACTGAATGTAGCCGAGCGTGGAGAATACCTGCTAGATGTTGATTAAGTATTTCCCATCAATAAAGTCCTCCTCTATCTAAAATAGCATCGAGTTCAATCGTAATTATCCAAATACCGGACGGAACGACAGGGGACCGCCTCTTTCAAATAGACAGCGGCGGATAAAGCCAATTTGATGAGTTTCTGTTTGTTTTTAGATCTCGTAAGTAAACACCTCAAGAATTTGAACATTCATCAGAAAGCACATATTTCACTTCGTGTCGTGGCGATAAGACATTTCTCTATTTCAATTAATATTCTGATTGTGTTGTATTTTGAAGACGAAGTATTTTAAAACTAAGAAAACATTATCTATGTTAAGCCGACGGCATTTGGGTCCGATTGAAATCTCAACGCAAATAGCCGTTAGAGTAACGATTGAACGGTTCTCGTTGCAATTGTAATCATCTGTTAACGTTGAAAGTAAAGACATACCATTGATTGATCTCATGAACTTTCTATAGCCGTGCGTTCACACAACCGATGCGCACACACATTTATTTACAATTTACAATCGCTTCGTGACTTGCATCCACTGGTTTTACTTGAGCTGCTAGTAACATCGCTTAACGTAGTTCCTCCATCACCAATAAAGTTGTACAAGCTATAACCGTCTTTAATATAACACCACACTGTCTTTTACAGCGTGCACGGTAATATAGAAATAGTTGCCACCGATTCGTGTTCTTGTAAATGGAGTTTCGTCACTTACCAAGATAACACTTGAACGCAGTCACTTATAAGCACCGTGAACACTTGATATAAAGGGCGACCTGAATAACGAAGCGACTGATTTAAAATATTCGAAAGCTCACAAGCATCTTCACATGACAAGCGGCAGTAATACGTATCAATTGGTAAACGTTAATTAAAATTTTGTAAAAGGTTCAGTGCCTTATCACACAACGTTCTGATGTTGCGTAAGAGGAGAGAGGGTACAAACCGGTTATCAATCAAATCGGCGCTAAAAACCAATTAAACTTGACGCACAGTCGCTGATGAAGTGGTTACACAAATCAAAACGATAATAGACGTTCGACGCGGGATAAGCAGATCTTAATCAAATGCCTGCTCGATTCAACGTCTAACAGAATTCCAAATCAACTTACCTACGTCAGAATAAGTAAATGTGTGACAAGGGCCAAAGCTCTGTAATATTGATTACATTCATGATTACATAAACTTTGTTCGTTTAGGGACTACCTACGTCAATATCAATGCTCGTATAATATTCTTGGGAAGTGGAGTTGAAACTTGATAGCGCCATAGCAACGTAACAATAGTTCCCCAGCATTAATATTCAGATGGAATTAATTCGCCGCGTATTAATAAAACAAAGCGTCTGGAGGAGTTTTTGAAATAAATGGACTTATTAAAATCTCCTAATGACGATAAATAACAAATATGAATCGTATTGAATTGAAGATTTTTTTTGGAATTGACGAAATAAAGTAAATGTTTCGATTGAAATATTGTAATATAACATCTGGTCAACTCCCATTTATTCTATCCTGATACAAAGTGGCACCTTCGATATATTACGTTTTGAAATACAGATTTCGTAAAAAAGTGTTGTTATATAATATTCTACTGGAACTTTAGTCAGTACCTCACCATTAAACACAATAAAATAAATTTTACAAATAACGTTAGGAATTCCCAGGCGAATTAGAATTTTAATGATTTTAATACGATAGCCACAATCGTAGAACGGGAAAAGGTCTCGGAACAAATCCCATTAAGGAAAAATAGATTCCAGGAGGAAATAGCATTCGGTCCCCACGAAAACGGAAATAGAAATATACTGAAAGGAAGTGAAACTAATTAAGTTATCCTCGCTTCACGCAACTTGCGGTTTATTTTCGTACCATTCCACTGCTCAAATAATAATACAATGCTAGAGGTATTACTGTCAACACTGTTAGAAGAGTAACATACACTGATGTGCTGATAACAATTTCTGGGCGAAATTATATAGAGGGTGGCATGAAATTTATCGACTTTGTAATTTTAACCCTGAAGCGTTGACTTTTAGTCGATTTTCGATTGGGTAGGCAAGGATAAGTAAAGTGGGGTATACGGTATCCAAATATCTATGTTTTGCGAGCAAACAGGCGTGAGTGATGCGGCAAGCCAGGTGCGGACTTTGAGAGAAATCGGTGCTGGTACTAGGGGCACGTGTTATTATGACAGTTGCCGTTTATTTTAACTGACACAAGGCATAATTAACGTTCTCCAATTAGAATGTGTTTAAAGTACGAGTGACTGCCTGTGCTATTAATGCTTATTGGAATAACATAAGCCAAGCACTTAGCTGCACACATTGATCACTCCAAGCGGCATTTTCTACTGCATTAATGTAACGTCACGAATAATTAATGAGATATACACAAATAACATTCATGAGCATTTATTAGAATAGATTATAATCGATAAAATTGTAAACAACAGGTAAATAAATCATTGCATCATTTATAACAGAATACTTTTACATAAATACAAAAGTATGGTTGCTAGTCAGGATTCAACCTTTAACATTCTACATTCCAACACGACTCAACTATTTATTTCAGACAGTATACGTAATGCAGTTATTATTTATAATGGCTCCTTAATAATTAAGCTCTTGGCATACTTAGAAATGTAGGTACTAATTATTAAGTTACCTTGTTCAAACATAGACAATCTGGAGGTCAGGTTTGGAAACAGGCATACTGTAGTTGTAGTTGCAATTTTGTTTAAAATAGTGAAGCTGAATAAAAATATAGTGGTTACCCATAAAATTATTTAGTATTTATTTTGTTATAGATGTATCCAGTTCAACGGAACCAGAACATACAACAGCACCTCCAACACCACCTGTACCCCTTCGTCCAGAATACGCACATCCAGCTGGGGTAGAAGCTTTAGATCCTTATAATTCAGAGAAAAACCACCCACCACCACATCACAGAGATTATTTAGAAGAGGACTATGACCACGATGTCCACAAAGAAGATGACCATGATAATAGAGAAGAAGCGGACGAGCTGCCGTCTCTTTCCGGAGATCATTTGCTACAAAGTTCGACAGATGATCTGCCAATGTTCCTATTAGAACCGCAGCACGCGTTTGTTGTTCGCAACAAACCGGCAATGTTGAGATGTCGTGCCGCTAACGCGTTGCAAGTGTACTTTAAGTGTAACGATGTACGATCTGTAGCGAGCACTCAGTTCGAGTTTGTCGATCCTCAAAGTGGTGTGAGAATCGTTGAGGCTGAGTGTAATGTGACTAGAGATCAGTTAGAAGAATATTTCGGTGAAGATAGATTTTCTTGCACGTGTCACGCTTGGAGTAGCCGTGGTGATATCCGAAGTCAGCCCGCCATTGTGGAATTAGCTTGTGAGTATTATTACAAATTATTATTATTATTATGGCGTGATAGTATTACAAATATTTTTGTTAAATGAAATATCAAACAGCAGTTATCTGTAATGTTCTCTGTTATGTGACGTTTATCAATTCAATCTAATACAATCGAACATTCGGTCCAGTAGAATAACCATCACATCTTATGAATAGACCAGTAGTCAAAGAAGGACGTAAATAATTAGATAATATTAATATTCCTTAATATTTTTTCTCCAAATCATATGAATAATATAAACTAGATGACATGAATAATTTCATAATGATATATAAAATTCTATTGAAATCTATTATTTCATATTCAGTATCTGTTTTTCATCCGGAAAAACATGCATTTACAACGACACCAATCCTTTTGAAGCCAGAGAGTACGAAAGCAATAACATTCATGAATAACAAACAGGCCGATAATTTCAAATCAGATATTGGAATAGCTTTTAAAAATCATATTTCCGGAGCAAATGGCCTGTGATGTAACGTTTCATCGAACTTCATAATTCCTGAGTTCCGTTCGTAAATATAGACTGACACACTTTCATTTTTCTTCTGCCATGTTTGAGCCATGATGGTTCGTTTATAGCTTTGGAAACGGAAGACGCTTGTTATTTATCTTGTGTTTTTCCTTTTTCTTTTTCTCTTTACTTAATTATGTTGTTCCTGGAGTTTTTCCTATGTAAAAGAAAAATGTCTGTTTAAGTCTACACATATGTCTACCTTGTATTTGAAGGTTGTAAATCATGATATGTGCAACAAAACACTTTCATAAAGCAGACTCTTCTATTTTATTTATTTTAAACAGTTTCATAAAGCAGAGTATTCTATTATTATTATTCTTCTATTTAAATATTAAGTCGGTTAGACTCACGTATATTTTTTCGGGATGGCCCGATTAGTTTAGGGCACACTGCCCACGTTACTACTCGTAGGCGGCCAGGTAATGTAGCGCTGGATGTACTCGTCTCTTATGACACCCTGGTACCGGATTGAGTTCGAAGTATTCTTTCTCCATCCCAACACCAATGGTATATCACCAATGGTATAAGGACAGATGTATTTGACGCTCAGTGCCCTTTGCCTATACCAGAAGAATCCTGACTTTATTATGTAATAATCGCATTAAATGGGTGAAATAGTAGACTACATTCAGATACGTAGGTATATTTTTACTTATTTCAGGTCAGGCAAACACGACAACAATTTGACAGTATCAAAAAAAAAAAAAAATAGTCGTGCAAATATAAAATAAAACAAAACCTAATATAGGTTAACTGCACACATTTATTACGCTTATACTGCGTCAGAAGAATTGGTATTCAAAAATATTAAAATACTTTTTTCCCATATTGAAATCAGCATTAAATATCAATAACTTTTGTTACATAACTGTTACACTGTCGTTGTGTTCCACACGGTTATATCCGAAACGATGGATGGAACTAGGCGGGAGCCGCTACCCGTTTCCCTAGCAAAAGATGTATGTTTCCACTTACATTATAAAGTCCATTACGGCAGGCCTCGATTAAACCCAATGCGACCCGGAGGTAAATCTTCTGTGCATATTAAATAAATGTCGGAGTGGACCGTTTGTCTGATTTATGTTCTGTGCCGTAATATACATCGACGGCTACGATTATTTTGGGAGGCGCTCGAGAACATTCGAATTTCGAAATCGATTTTCATTGCTTAGGTAATAGGTATTTCTATAAACGTGTTATCTTATAGCTGATGAGTTGCCAGCTTTGAGCCTTTTGTATTGTTTATTATCTGCAGAATAAAACAGAACAGAAATATAATTTATTTTTTTGTATCAGCGAAATCACTGGTAATTTTAGTACATACCACATGTAAATTTAGACATGTAATCAATACACTACTTTACAATACAATCTGTTTAGGCAATGTCTTAAAATTAATACACAGTATTCAACACAACAATATTATGGACGATCACAGATTTTTCAAATACCAACCAATGAATATAACCAATTTTAATTTGGATTAGTAATTTTGTTGCTTATTGCTAATTAATTTACTCTTCAATGCTATGCTTTACTTTATGAATTTTTTTTAAGTCCCGTTATCAAAAACTACAGTATCAGTCATTAAAAGCATAATAATACACATGCAGTGCGAGGAACGTATATTGTCATCTCCCTCGCACATAGAACACTTCACAAGCATGAATAACATTCAATAAATCAAATTTTATACCTTTCAATTTACGTTCAGAAACATTATGTGTTATAGGTGTACGGGTAATTACCATAACTTTTCAATTTTGTGTTTGACATGCGTTAACTAAATATTCCTCTTCGTGAAATTAATACGTTGTTCCGTTAACGTAATACTAGTACGTTAATAATATAATAGTACGTCCGTAGGAAACTTCATTCCGTTATGTTAATTATATAGCCGTTTGTATTGATTTTAAAAATTTATGTTCTAATCTCTAACCTTGCTGCCTTCCATCACCATGAGCCAGTGAGTTATTAACATAGAACGTGAAATTCGAATTTTGAAATAGTCATATAAATTATGTTTCCTGCATATATTTTTAATAAACGGATTTATCAAAACACAAGTATAAAATAAAAGTTGATAATCTTTTCAGTAAAGATTTGCAATTAAAAAGTAGTTAACCAGCTTATTCAGTTTTCCAGAATTGAAAGTTTGTATTTCGGACGCTACCAACAATCCACACACGCAATGAACGTAATGGATTACCAAAAGGCTCCTCTTACTAATCCATATCCGAAGCCCTTTCCCACTTTCCCCACGGTTCCGTAGGTACGAATTTTACTCAGGAAATGAAACGTGCCGGTAGATTTATGGCCCCATGAGCTACCGGTTGTACCTACAACTTATCATTTACGCTCATCACTTACCAACAGTTTTACATTTTCCTGATTTATTGTAATAGGTTTCGTAATAAAAAGCCATGTGTCGTTGCCACATTCGAATTTACAATTTATAAAACTTTCTGAAAAATTCTTGTAGACTATTCGAACTTGATTTTTATTATCGTCTAGCTCCATGTTGATAAGCCCAACGATTTTTAATATGTTTTAAATGTAACGCTTTGTACGTTAACTATCAATTCTACAGGATACTCGTATAATTTAAAAAATAATAACTCTGATATATGTCATTCTGTATTAATTCCATGTAAATACATCCCATTATAAATTCCAGGCCCATCACCACATAAGTTGCAATTATTATGACACATACCCATCAATTCAAAGATGAGTGTTCTTAATATTATCCTCCCATACTGCATTACCAACGGACTGTTATGTGCTCTCAGATTATACGCTTTTTATGCTACGCCCTTTCGATGTAATGTTATGCCCTTATCGTGCTATACAACACATGTTCGACCATTAAAACAACTTCCATGTATAGTTAGTTATACATTATCCGAACGGAGTGGGCGTCGGTAAATCTTCAGCTGAAGTTTTAGCTGTGACACTTTTACGCGTACCGACGATTCCGTGGGCACCATCATTAATAGCAGCATCTATGCCACTTGAGAGCGTATTTAAAGCTCTCAGTGAACAATTAAAACTGTCGAGATGAGAATTTAAAGCGTTTGTATTACACACGGTTGCTCCGCGCAATTAGAACGTAGTGGGAATGTCTCTCCCGCTTCTGTTTCGTGTATATTTAGACGTTTATGAGTTTCAACTGTGCGTGTTTATTCTTGTGCCACTGTTGCCGAATTTACTTAGTTTTGTATGTTTTATTGCTTTTGTTTGGTGCACACAATGAAATCTAGACCGTATTCTTTAATAGGTAAAGTGGAATATCATTTTCTAGAGAAGTCCATAAATGCTCCAGCGCTTTAATGATGTTACGAATATCTAGTTCTTCATCTGTATGTAAGTGTGCACAGATTATCACAAGAGTGTCTATAACTAGAAATAGTGATCCCTTCTTAAATTTATCGATTATTTTTATGTAAATTATTATTGAAATCTTTTTTCTGAATAACGTGCAGTCTTCAAGAAACAATTTCAAAGTTAATGAGGTTCCTATATCATTTCCCTCAGGACGTGTCATGTGTGCTTTATTGCGAATGTAAGTCCGCCGAAAAATAAACGGTGTGGCAGTTATAATTTATACTGTCAGGGATTTATCTGTTGTGACTTGTGCGAAGCTTTTAATGCGATCCGCATTACACCATTCCATTTGTCTTACATGTGCCCGTCTTTTTGCAAAAGCGTTTTCCTGTCCTTTCAATTAACGGCCTGTGGCTCGTAAGAAAGTAGTCAAGATTATTTACAATCCTTCCAACAATTTTAGTAATCAAATTCAGTGCGATTAATGGTATGAGGCGTTTTTACTGTAAGACAACATTCAGATATGTAAAATGCGAATTCGATTTTTTTAATATGCACTTATAAAATAACTAAACTTTTTATATCCACCTATAAGAATTAGTGACGACTAAAAAACAAAGCAAGTACTTTTCTGATTACCCTTGCCTTGCTCTAGACAATCACACACACACGCGGAGAACTCAACTCAATACAAAATAAATAAATTCTACAGAAGTAAAAGATGCAGACAAAGCTATACTTAAAACAATTAGTTGATTAGTTAAGTACGTTAAAGCGAACAGTTCTTCAGATCAAGCTTCAGCTGGACCGAAAACCGTCAGTGTAAACAAACATATAGCATCTGAGAACGAGTAATGGAGCGTGCACACGCCAGATTTATGGCCCGCTTCGCTAAAGCACTCAGCAGTTGAAACGTTCATTTTGCAGGACTAGAGAATATTAGTTTAGCTCGCGAACCTTTCAAAACATACAATATTTATGTCGCGATACTTGGAAGTACAAAAATAGAATTTAGAATATGAACGTAGATTGGGGTACGGAACGAATTTTAGTTTTGTGAGTTGAGTTTGTTAATTAGTATAAATTGTATCGTTGTTGTATGAATTTGAATATTGTTATACATTTTTATTTTGTTGAATGAATATTTTTTTACCAGATGTATGTAAATTGATCTATCGAACAAAAATATTTGATAAGAAAAGGAACGCGTTCTAAACGCAGTACTTCTTCAGTATTTGAGTGAAACTTTGCGAATCAATATACCTACCAATTTAAATCAAATTTGACAATGAAATCAATTTTGTATTTCTTGAAGTTCTCACTACGTTGGCAAGCTTCTCTTGTGGGCCTCTCTCCGAATACAACAATGTAAACACCGCTAAAGTCCTTTGTTTGAGTACTTCCTATTGTTGATTAGTTGCTACCAATTTCCTTAATCCATTTACCACCAATCGAAGCGCCAAAACATTTAATTGTTTAATGAAAAGCAATTATCCCGTGAGACGGTGGTTGAGTCTTCATTATATAATCGGTCTCGTTACGTTTTTGTATTAGGATTGACGTGGGAAGCCAGGAGCTAATCGCTGTCCAAGTCACAAGCGGAAGCGGACGCGGCTAATTTAGTTTTTGAGAAAATTGGTTATTATCTTGTTGGTGCTCATCTTGCAATAAATTTGAATGACATTAATTTTGGTACAAGACTTTTTAAACAAATTCGCACGTCCTTTTTAGTTACATACATTGACACGGTTTTTAAATTTATTTTTAGGTAATACAGACAGATGCCATTGAATTTATAGACTTACAACTACTAATAAAATGCCATTTCAATAAAATTATAACATGGTTTAAAAACCCGCTTATATACCAATATCATTTATTTGGAAAATTGGTCAAACACATTGTGCCTCATTAAACTGGCCATATAATTTCGAG
>DWEI01002936.1:0-13515 GCA_018245875.1 Mysoria ambigua | reverse complement strand
CCGGGAATCGAACCCGGGACCTCTCGATCGGCAGTCGCATCTGCAACCAACACGACCAACGAGGCAGTCAAACCAATACGACCAACGAGGCAGGCATAATTTATTACTAAAAACAGTAATCGCTCGGAGACTGGATTAGTATCCGGTCTAGGGCAATAGACCTACCCACTATTCTGTAGTGTTTTACACTCCTCTCCTTGGGAATTACAGGCGTGAAGTTACTTATCACTCATTATTACAATTGAATTGATATAAGAGCAAAATATTGGACGTGAAATGATCTGACTGAAGATACATCAGAAATTGTACTAAGATATCGGTATCCCAGGAGTGCGAGCTGGAGGTTTCCATCTCTCAGGTCGTCGACCAAGCACCGTGACTCGAAGAGAAAACAAGCAGCAAAGCGGATCCTAAAAAACGGATTCCACGTAACCTTCAAATCTTATTTGCATTTAAAAAACATTTTCTCTTTCATCCGCGAACAGAAAAGGTTTACTTCGAATTAAAAATATGGTGAGAAATGGTTGCTTTTTATGTCTTTCAAAGGAACGTAATTACTTAAGTTGATAATTATAAACTGAAAAGTTTAATCTAACTTTAATCAACATAAAATTATCTGAGATTCAATTTCAGTGGCAAATGTCGTTACCAAAAGAAAACTGTAAGCAATCGTGGACTGTATTATTATATAAGCAAAAGTGTAAATATAATTGAATATAAATTCCAACAAAATCTTCATTTGCTGTAATTAAGTAGATATCATTGTTTTCTTAGAAATATATTTAGTACTACAATAACTCTTATCTAGTAAACTATATAAGTAATATATAAACATTACGTCAAGATTCTCACGTGGTTGACAGAGATCACCACGTGCTAAATAGCTATCTAAACAGATCTGCCATTCTTCTTCTATATACATCACATTCCACATATATAAGAGAACACGCCGGTTTCATGGACTAAAGAAAAATTATATTGACGTAACTTCACACCTGTAATACACGAAGGGGTAGGCATAGAAATGCAGAACATTCCCACGTTTCACCACTTATGTTTACATCTCACTATGGAATAGGTTGTTAGCCTATTTCCATGTATCCGGCACATATCCAGACTCTGGACCACTACCAGAAAATCTAAATTAGAAAATTTTGTAATGTTCAACCCGGGAATTGAAGCTGGGACCTCCCGATCGGCAGTAGCATCTACAACCAACACGACCAACGAGGCAATCAAACTATAAAGCAATGAAAGCTAATAATACAAAAGAGAAAAGAGTAAAAATTATTACTTCGCACCGACTGAAGGGCAACATTCGCTTCTGTTTGTGAACACGAAATCGAGTCGATACGGGATTAATGATGAGGTCCGCGACCCACTTTCCAACGTAAAAGCAACGGATGAGAGAACAAGTGCTCACACAGATCCATCCACTCTTTGATAAGTTGAGTTGTTGATGTTACGATTCGTTTTTGAATCTAACATCAGAGCAAGCAGACTACAAAGCTGACTACAAAGACTAGCGTTAACTAATATTGAAGACACGAAGAATACACTATATATAAATGTTTCGATTTATTTAGGCATGAATAAAGAAATTAGGAACAAAACCAAACTGTGTATTATTTGTAAGAGTTTCTGGCATATATTATTCACAGTAAGAAATTTTCATCGCATCTAAATAATTTAGCTGATAACAGTCAGTTGTCGGTTACAACATTATAATGAATGCTAATTAGGAGACTTGATGTCAAATTTATTTAAGGAACGGAGAACGGATAAATGTCATAGAAAAAAGATAATGATTAGTAGTATTGTGTACTACTAAATAGGCTAAGACTTGATAATGAACACATCAGATTGCTTCGAAAATAATCGGACTATCATGAAAAACCTGCATAAATGAAACCAGTACCTACATAATTTAAGAATATAAATAATGATTAAAATATAACTTATTCGTTTCAAACGTAACTTCATACCTGTAATTCCTAAAGAGGTAGGCAGAGGAATGCAGAACACTCACACGTTTCACCAGTTACGCTTACGTCTCACTATGGAATAGGTAGTGAGCCTATTGCCATGCATCGGGTACATCCAGATTCCAAACCACTAGTAGAAAATATAAATCAGATAACTTTGTAGTGTTCGACCCAAGAATCGAACCCGAGACCTCCCGATAGGCAGTTGCACTTGCAACCAACACGACCAACGAGGCAGTCCTGAAATGATGCTATAGTATCCTACCAGGTATTTAAATCCAGATCCTCTCGATGATGTTATACGTAATGTATTAATAAATATGTTTTAAAATTTATTTTCATTTTATCACATAATACACTATCGGAAACTGGCAGCTTGAATGCTTTTCCGGAAGACGTGATTAAATTTTCACGAAAACAAAAAGAGAATGAACCATAAAAATGAACTGCAGAATTTTTGCAAGAATTGCAGTCAAATGTAATCATTTTAAATTAATTTAGGGACGCTCATATTTTGTCCACAAAAATATTTTGTATGTGTTGTTAATTTAAATGTAAAATGTAGTTGTAGATACAATTGAATATTGTTCAAATGAATCTTAAAATAAACAAGAAACAAATCATAAGAGAATAAATATTTTTACCACCTTACCAGAAAACGAAAACAATAAAGTTAAATCACGAATGAAACATGTATGTTATGTTTTAATGTTGTACTTTATATTGGAAAAACTATTATAAAATATTTCTTGCTTCATTCTAAAACAATTTAGTAGGTTTACAAGTAAATATACTAGAGAATCAATTTACAGTTGACACAATACGCAAGAAACTAAACGCTCATCATTCTTAAAATACACAAGACACATTTGACACTAATGTATTTTGTACGACGACGAACTTCTTCAAACTCATACCATTGAAAAGTAAGGAAACGTTTATTACACAAATATGAAACGACTCGGGCACTTCCGGTCTCATGTCCGGAACTTTCTTCACATAATAAATAATAATCCCGGCTGACGACACGTCGCTTTTGCACAACAAAACAGTTTAAAACTATTCCAACTCAGACGTTATTTTCCAGCTTCCATTTTCTGTTTAAGGACGATTTGTATTATTTTCCCGGACGACCTCACGTTGTTAACATTTATACGTTCAAGTTTAAAACGTTATATCGCTCTGTTGCTCTGTTAGCGGACCAAGATATATTTTATTCGCTACACGTTTACTTTGTAAAACGTCTACGTATTTCTGAGACCTTGTTTACTTCGAAATGTTTCTCACACCTTCACAGATGTGGATGTATTTTCCTTCGGCCTGATAAATATGAATACACGTAGAATACTCTATACGGAACGCTACAAAAGTGACAATACTAAATTATCATAGACATGGGTCTCGTTCCAAAATGAGAAGGGTTAAGGCCATAGATTACCGCATTGGCCAAGTTCAGGCCGGTATTTACACGTATTTCAGATCACTATCAAGATCACAATAGTATGTGTGTCTCCTGAATGTGTTTTACCGTTCTGACAATTAATTCTTAATATTAAAAATGTAATTAATAGAATACACGTAGAACAAACGTGGAGGAGGATGGTATCAAAAAATTCAAACTCATCTCTACCCAAGCTCTACGAAAATAAAAATTACAAATTACCTCACTTTTATTCTTACATACATTTCATATTCCTTTGACTATAATTAAACTTAAAATCATAGTAAATATTGTATAAGAGCCGTAAAAGAAAATTTTCGCAATGGGTAATACCAATTTACGGTACCAGACCCGCTTTGGCCTCCCAGAGACTGTGCCAACTATACAGCTGTTCATTTATTACGCGAACTCACGATCAGGTAGAAACCACTAAATTAATGTTATTGTATAATTCTTATATTTCCCAATAAATAAAGTAAAATATAAATAAGTAATATCAAATAATTTCCCAATACTTCCTAATATCAGCCGAGTCACGGAGCATAACATTCAACAATCGAGAACAATGAAGGGCGAGTTATAAATGCCACAACAATACCTTTAAGTTAGTAATGTAGGGGTCGCTTTAATACTTTCGTTGCTTTGTTTCATTAAACAAAGAAATAGGTTGGTAGAAGTCGCGTTTGTAATGCATATGTAAAAAAACGTTACACTGATAATACGCTACACTAAGAATACGTTACACTGATTACAAAGGGACGGAGCAAAAAATGTTCGCCATATTCATAATAACAAAACATTAAAGCCTCAGCTGTAACGAAGTTAAGAGCTTCAGTATCTCAAACGGATAATCCCACAGTCAGCGGCAGACATCAGTCAGCGTTAGATTTACGATACAACGTTTTGCTTATGCCTCTATACGAAGTATGCCATATTATGTATAATATATCAGCGTCAGAACATATATGGTAGAATAATAGACCCGTTATTCATGATTACACCTCATGCTTGTCAAAATAACTAACTAAGAAGTTAATACGTTACACTAAGAAGAACAGTTTTTGGGTAGGCATTCTCCGATTCCTAGTTTTTATAAATTGGTTAACAGATTAAGTCGTTTAGAAATCAATTTTAATAGCTTGTCCAAATTCCGAAACGAATGGCAAACATTGTAAATTTTACTCATCTATAGTCATAACTGCGCACAATAACTATGTAATCACCATATTTCTTATTTAATATTTAGAACAAACTGACTCGTACCTACTTCTGCTTGTAGTTTAGTTTTTCTTACTTTCAATTAATTTAACATCTTTTATTCGTTATTTTTTGTTTTAGTTCGCGTTAAATGGTCTTAAGTTCTGTAACAATATAATTATAATATTTTATGCATGTTGTTTGTCTGTAATAGGTTGTATACGTACTATGAATTTATGCCATGAATATGAATATGAATGCTATGTCATGTAAGTATGTGTGTTGTTGGCAAACCAAATAAATAAAATAAAAAGGATAGGGCATGGCAAGGATAGGGCATGGCGAGAAGAGAAGAGAAATACTTTTCGGTCGCGTATCTTTGTATATGTATGTATAAGAAGCGTACCATACTCGTCGCCCTTAAAGCTTAGATACTAATGAAGTTATATACTAGAAACGGACAAAAACCATTAAGAGTCAGAATTAAGACCCTTGCAGGCATAAGACTTGTATAACACCTCATATTGTACTATGTTTTATGTGTGTAAGAAATACTACTAAATACGGATAAAGAAAGAGATGTGTAGCGTAATTATGGAACAATGATTTTTTAATGAACTAATCTGTAAACCTATTTATTTATTTATTGGATAATCCAACGGCAAAATACAATTTGCATTTTAAGCTGATATACCATTTTTTTTTTTTTATCTGAGCATATATATGTACTACTTTTTACGACACGAAAATAATACACAACCTCTATGTATATTTTTACAGTATCCAATTTAGCAAAGAATGAATGCCTCGGATTGCAACTGCAGTGTGCCAAATGGAAATAGTGAACTGTAGGGAAACAGTTTTCTGCGAACAAATTTAGCTCAGAAATAAAGCGAGAGACGCGGCTAATCTTGACGTCGGAGTCAGAGCGATTCGTTGGATCGTTGCTGAGAATTCTTAAGTAACAAGGCAACCAGCTTGCAACGTCGCTATATACGAGTAACTATATAAATATATGTAAATGTAAAACGTAACTTCACGCCTATAATCCCCGAAGAAGTAGGCAGAGGAATGTAGAACACTCTCACGTTTCACAAGTAACGTTTTCGTCCCGCTATGGAATAGGTGATAAGTCTATGGCCGTGCATCGGGCATATCTCCAGATTTCGAATCAACACAGGAAAAACTAAATCTTAATATAAATTTTGGAGTATTTTACCCGGGAATTATTAAGCTAAAAAGTTTACTTATATATATCACCTGCACTGAAACCCTAAATCTTAATTGTGAATTGGAAAATACAATTCGTCATTTGTAAACGATTAGAATATTATAAATAAAATATAATTTTTAATGAGCCGAACATCATTTACACAAAACAGATTAAAGATAAAATGTTTTTCCGCTCCCTTAATGGGATTGGACATTATTGACATAACAGCTGACAGACATCACGGCGGAGATCGGTAATTGCTCTGCCGACCTTTCGGCCCGCTGTCTAGACCAATGGCAGCCTGTTTGATGTTGAATAAATCAATACATTTATTTATAGTCTCACATGAAAACACCAAACACAACTCGATATTGCACTGACGTCACTCGCTCATATTCTCACCTAGCTTATATTATTCATGTCAAAACTAATTCAAATACACCCGTATCTGACTTCCGATACGACACTAGCGCTGCAGAAACGATGTTACTCGATAACCGGAAGCAAATTGTGACATTGAATTAAATGTAATTTAAATTTTACGGTTCAAAAGTATTATTTACTGGAACGGAAAATACCTCATTACATTTTATATATCCGTATTTATGTACAGTTTTTGATGTCAAAGATTAACACGTAGTACTAATGACAGTTAAATTGAAATAATACCATGATATATTTTTCATACGTTGGAAAGTACCATCTCAGTAAACTTCGAATAACATTCCCCTACATTGTACTAAGAACACCGGCGCATAGTTCATAAGCGGATAACTCAGCTAATACCCTGCATTTAACAATATACAAGGACGCACGTTCCGACAAAGATAGTTCAATACCTCACAGGTAATTGCAATCTCAGTACACTATAATAAACGACCCACTTTGCTGCTTTCGATCTGAATTAATGTTTTACTGTTAAAAGTTTAATGAGTGTGTAACAATTTAACTATGGAATAATTACGCTCTACTGACACATGAGCTAGCAAACTACTTTACAGACGGAAACTATTTTAAAAGAACAATTTTTCCAACCGTATCAAAACATCACGTGTCTTTTCTGCTTCACTTGAAAATCATCTCAAATGTGAACTGGTAAACAAGTAACACATTACATAATTATCCATTACTTAACTCTTAAAAGAAACAAATAACCATGTTAGCAGGAAATGTTCTATCTCAAACTGACCGCTGTTTATCGCTAATGTGACAGGTTAACGTTATTTTATTGTACGAGTCTCCCTTATCTACAGTTTATTAGCGTGTTTCCCCGTTGCCGGGACGAGGCTTACCGTACGCTGGTTTTTATTTGCCGTGACAAAAACTTTTTATTTACCTCTTTATATTGTGTCCCGTAGTCCCGTGCTTGGACCTCGCTGGAGGCCGATGTGCCGATTTGGGCCCGAGTTTATGTACATTCATGTATTTAGCTTAAACCTGTTATTAACTATCTATGTTACGTTGGACGGTATGAAATAATATTAGATTTATTTAACGTTTAGATGTCAATATTGTGAAGTGTAACGATAACGTAACGAAGAGGATGTTTATGTTTTTTCCCGACCAGGCGTGTTCGTTTCCACATGAAGAAAAATGTTTCGTACATACATATTTACTATATACACGAGTATATCTATGCACATATTTTCTATCCTACATAATCCTGACAACCTGTAACTAAAAAAAATCTTATCTACAATTTAACAAATAATTACTTTGTAATTTTCTTTCAAGTATATTTAATGTTAACGCATTATTTCTAATTAACGTTACAAATTAAACTAGACACGCTTTCGAATTCGAAAATGGAACTCGACAACGAAACAGCTACAAACCGATACAATTAAGAAGCAGTGCCCTCCATCATCCAGCGGTGACTCCGATGCGATACCAATCAATGAAGTTAATTAACATAACTCACATTCCGCGTATTAATTACGTACCACCGCTGTACTTGTTACCGTAGCTCGAGCTCGTTTCGATTCCGCGCTCGTTGATGCGCAAGATTAAAAAATTAAATTCAACGTTGCTCTACATTTTTTAAGACAGTCATTTGAATATTCGGCACATCAGCACGTACCATATTTTAAATGGCACGGAAATCCTATACGTTAATATTTTCTGTCAAATGTTTAATACGAAAGCTATAATAGATTTTATTTAAAGCAAAAAGTTTTGAAACCTAATACATTCAATTAAGCGAATATATGATTAATGTGATATACTTTTTTTTAATGTATCTTGAAGAAAAACAAATTTTTAACCTAAAAACAAAATGAGTTCTGGGTCAGATGTATCGAGAATTACACTGGCATATTTTAGTCTATAAAACGACTAAAACGTTACATTAGTAGGTCCTATTCTATGGTGGGTATTATCAATACTGGCTCTTTTTTACGATTATTTTAAACTATCAATAGAATGAAACCTTAGGGCAACAGTGAACTAAACGAATTTATAAGCAAAAGGTGATGAGATAGACAAGAATTTATTCTCAACAATGTACATACACTATGTCATATATCAATACTCGATCATATACTACATACGTACCGTAAGCCTGCTTTTCACTATTTACATAAAAGTAGCGTAAATTGTAACACTTAGCACAGTTCCAAATTGATTTCGGGTCGAGCACTTCTCGGTAAACTAATAAAAACTTTCAAGCGCCACTTCCCGTCCCAGATTTAAGTGTGAAAGTGCAGGGCTAAATTTATCAACTCAACGTATTGACATTTACATAAAGTTCGCTTTTTATTTAGTCATATTTCATGTTACTGTATTATATCAGCATCAGTGGTAGCCTAGTAGTTTGAATTTCAAGCTCTCACTCACTTGAACAACCTGGCAAAGTATGGTCTTAACGCTGAAAGGAGACACATATTCCAACAGTGGAACGATAAAATGGTCGAAAAAACACTATATGTGTATGCGGAAATACACTTAAAATATTTGTGTATAAAGCAATTCTAGGTCACTCAACAGCGAACGTTTAAAACGAAATGCCTAAGGCTCCGTAAACATAATATCGCTTATGTCAGAATAAGTGAATCGGAAGTCGAAGTATTATATTTCAAAATCCCAGCGCAGCCTGTAATGAACGGCTTAAACGGTTTATTCGTTAGGCGGGCGGTGATCGGTCTATCGCCCGTGCGTCCGGCGTGTTTAAACATTTCGATATTAACTTCAATTACTTTTTTATTTCTACGTCATAGCATTTTCATCAAGGACTCCGAATTTAAACAAACCAAGACAATGTCATTCACGTACAATGCGATGTAGGAAAATACTAAAAATTATCAAATTCCGTCATCATCATCTATCTACTGCCTACATAAATCTCCTCAAAAACTATTTCCGTCATACTAGGCATGCGGATTTGGGATGACAAATGACGGTCTCGCCCTGGATATCATATACTTTAATTTGTCTCTGGTAGTGGTTCGGAGTCTGGATATGTGCTCGATGTATGACAATTGGGTCAACCCACTTATTCCACAGTGGGATATAAACGAAGTGGATGAAACGTGAGAGTGTTCTGCATCCCTCGGCCTACCTCTTCGTGGATCACAGGCGTGATGTTACGTAGATATTCTAATTTCAGTTCTGTAGATTTAATAATTTAAGGCTACTGTTTAACTTAGGGCTTAAATGTCGAAGCCAGATCATAGTGTGTCGTCAATTAGATGGCATACCCACATAATAGAAAAAGTTTTTTTAAAGCATATGTATGTACATATATGAGTAAGTTTTAAAATTTTTAATAACATCCTTGCGCAACATCTTCATCTTTAAATTTTCATGATTCAAAAATCAGGTTCAGAGTGGCATATAATAAACAAAATCTTAATAGAAAAAGTTTAAATTACTTTTAATGTAATATCGAATTAAAAACAGGGTAAATTGTAATAAATTGAAACTTTATTTAAACAAGCCATTTGTCGGCGCGCGGCCGGCTATCGTTTGCCGTCAAGCTGTTTCCGGCGTCTTTATTCTATATTGCTTAATTAAATTCAATTTCAATTTATTACAAAATTATGACAGGTACAGCTCTGATTTACTTAATGTATAAGCACTTTCGCTTAAATATTTAGTAAATGACTGTATTCAAATTATGGTGTACTATTTAAATATATACACTTATAATAATGTGGTTAAAGCAACATATTATTTCTACTTAAAATTTCTACAAAATACTTTCGATAGTTTTACTTAAGATCTAACAACTTCTTAAACATCTTGTCAAACTTCCACGTCTCGAGTTTAAAACATCGAGGATAAAAAATTCTGAGCGGTATTCTTTAAATGCTGCTATCACTTTTATGTCATTTTTGAATTCAATAACTTGTATCGAACATATAAACATTGACTGTCTGGTTGGGTGTGTTGGTTGCAAACGCGACTGCCAGTCGGGATGGGATGTCTTGGATTGAAATCTAGTGTCAGGACCTGTAATATTTTTTTACTAAGATTATCTAGTAAGGTATCGGAGTCTGAATATATGCCCGATGTATGACAATAGACTCACCATCTAATCCACAGTAGGACGTAAACGTAACTGATGAACTGTGGAAGTGTACTACATATCCCTGCCTATCCCTTCGAGAATTACAGGCGTGATGTTACATAACATGAAAATCAATGAAATGAAAAATGAAATTATTAAAAAAATATAAGACTATTTTCATACCAAAAAAAACATACAAGAAATCGCTGGCAAAATCTCGTAACGTCTAATGTAATCATCTCTGCGGAAGGTACCCTGTAACATGAGACCGGAATCAAGTAAGCGATACGAGTTCGTTTATATACTCAGGCCCTTGCTTTCATCGTTTATATAATTGGCTACGTTTTTCCACGAAACGGTTAAGCCGGATATAACGAAAAGTTATTTTATGTTCATTGTGTAATCTTCAAAGAGGTAGGCAGAGGAGTGCAGTGCATTGCCACGTTTCACCACTTACGTTTACGTCCCACTATGGAATAGGTGGTAGCCTGTTGCTATGCATCGGGCACATATCCAGACTCCGAACCACTACGGTTATGGATGGTTGAATAATTAAACAAGTATTAAATCATACACGTTAAAATTTATATTCAAGTTGGCTAGATAAATTTATTTCCTAAGTATAAATGCAATTTTTATGTCTTACCTACATATGTCACATAGGTCTGATGACTTGCTACAAAGAGATAAACTATGTAGTTTTAATTTTATTTTGTTAAAGATTACTGACAAATCGCACAAAATACCAAATATGCTGCCTGAAATTTAATTGCTTTTACAATTGCTGCAATATTTTTTTATTATAATTAAATCGGACATAAAAACACAACTATATATAAACAATATTTTTCATGTACTATCGGTTTATAGGAAACGTTCCTTTTTAGATAAGATAAGATCTGTTTTTCCTTCCATTGTTCGATTCTCAGTAACAAAATTGTACCACAAAGAAAATATGTAGAACGACAATATGTAATAATGTAGCCGACGTTTTATCCTTCAGGCGTCTTTTGTTTACTCGAGTTCCAGCCGCTATCGATCTGGCAGCCTCGCACGCAGCTCAGTCCATCCATAAATCGGAGCAGAACTACATAGAACTGCCCCGGCGATGTCGTAATAGTCATGTAGAGCGTTTATAGTGGACGCGAGTACTACGTAGAGTCGTAGACTGGTAGAGTTATTGGCACCTGCGCAGCCATTGGCACGCCGTGTACTTGTTGCGTGCTTATCGTTGCCAAATACCGCGCACATGGCGTGCTGGCTCATCCACCAGCTGGCTATATCTGGCGCTTAACGATTTCGCTAAGGGGCTCTGCCAAGCTAAACGAATGCTTTTATAATTGCAATTCATTTGCCAAGTTAAAAATTAGTGTTGTAAAAAGTGAGCTGAAATTGGCGCGCTGGTTTCATTACTGTCGGAATTACTGAGCACCGCTATGTTAACTTTCAGCGTAATGAGTATATGGAATTAAATATTTTTCAATACTTTTCGTTTCAGTTGATACTACTACGTTGGTTTGAAATTTTGGGTATTTTTGTGCTTACTTTAATTAGATAGCGTTTCTTTGGAAAATAAAAAACTAGACGTGTTTTTGTAACTGTCATTAGAATGTAAACCTCTGTATCTTACAGAATATATGTATAGCATAACACCAAATATTAATAACGTTATTAAAACTAATAGGATTAATTGTAATAAATACGCTGGGACATTTTTAAACAACGTCACCTGATTCCAAGCTTGACAGAGCCTGTAGTAAAGCAGGCATACTTATAATATAATGCATAATACGTATGTATATATTAATTTTTACGCATGAAGCCATGAGACAAAATACTTGTGCTCATCACACAAATATCTATCTACGGTGGGAATCGACCCTACAACCCCCACTTCAACAGTCACGTTTACTAGCCACCGAACCAG
Organism: Mysoria ambigua; assembly: GCA_018245875.1. Taxonomy (NCBI): domain Eukaryota; kingdom Metazoa; phylum Arthropoda; class Insecta; order Lepidoptera; family Hesperiidae; genus Mysoria; species Mysoria ambigua. Next base: position 1,245 of record DWEI01002936.1, on the reverse strand, counting down.
TACGTCAGACGTTATGAGACAGACAAATTTACTGATAATGATCTAGCTCGAATTGCGCCGCATAATTTGACTGTTACAATTATTGCCGGAGGTATAAACGCTGTGTCGCGACGTTGGTTTGTAATAAGACCGTAATGTAATTATATAATTTGATCACGAAACGTATTTTGTATACGAAATGTATGAAACAATGCTTAAAACATCTGGTACTTAGCGTGCGGAGTGGGAAACAAAGCTAGTGCAAATTAGTGATGTAGCGAATATTCGCATTCGCATTCGGGAATATTCGCATATATTTTTATATTTGCATTAGGAAATTTTCTACGAATATAATGCGAATATGAAAATACGTGCAAAAACACAGACCATCTTTCCTACAAAGCTACACTTAAAGAGAAAATGGTTGCGCCAAGCGTTAGAATAATAAACAAATACTCAAAGAAGAATAGCGTAATTAAAATTTTAGGGTCTCCACAGTTTTAGAATTACTCCGAGTGTCCCGGACGTTTCGGCCTCGGGCAAGTCCGGCAACTTCCGTCCCTTACGGAATATTCATATAACGAAACCAATTTGTCCGGGTCGCCAATTGAAGCGCCATTTTGATGTATCGTTTTGCATTTCCTTCAGGAGTAATTTCGTACGCTTGGCACGTAGGCTGCTTTATTGTTTTGAGTTACTTTAACGACATTTAAAACTCCATTGGCGAATTAGTCGTCGTATTTTTGGATAGTTTACCGAGTTAACATAACTCCTTGTTTGGGATATTATCAATTTTATTAATTTAAAATAACGTGTCCAATTATAGAAAAGAGGCATAACGAGATAATGTAGTTTATTTCTCAAATAATACAAACAATTTCTAACTGGATTCTCTAGTTTTGACTTGGACTCTTTTAAATATGATAAGATTCGTTAGGCATTCATAAGGCAGTGCATTCTGCATAAAAAAAATCCGTGAATATTAACCCAATATGTACTACGCTATTCTTCTCATATGTTAGAACAGCATGTATTTATTAAATCTATTTTATTAACGGCCATTTATTATATATCGTAATGCTGTCACGCGGGAATCCTTACAAGGTGGCCGAGCACAGATTTTATTATCATCACTATATTATATAATACGTAAATACGTATACTTATGTATACATATATAGCGTATAATAGAGTTTATATAGCGTATAATAGGGTTTATATAGCGTATAATTATCATAATTTGATAAGATGCACATACATAATATG
>DWEI01002935.1:0-13515 GCA_018245875.1 Mysoria ambigua | reverse complement strand
TGTATAAAAAAAGATATATAGATATAAAAGTTAGTAACATAAACAAAAAAATGTTAATGCCCATAATACATTAATTCTCTTTTCAGAGATAAATTGTTTATTTGAGAGATAGTATTTTCTGCATATTTTACGTAACACGTAGATATATGCACCTGCGGCCGGGGTGCGTCGCGGCTACCTTCGCCGCACGAACGGGCCGCTGCTGGGGCGTTAGTCTTATTGCTCGTGTGACGTCATATTACCGATGCGACCAGAATCTAATTGTTTTCGCCGAAAACATTACATCGACAAACAAGTCTTGCGAAAGTACTGGTTCGATGACAAAAATTGTCTGGGCTCGCCCGTTGGTGCAGTGGCTAGTGAACCAGACCGCTGCTGGGCCGCAGTTCGATTCCGACGAACAACGAATATTTTGTCATAAATATCCTCATAACCATACATGAACATGTATAACTCTAGTTCGTCAGTGATGTGGTTAGCATCACACAGAATCTCAACGCGTGGAGCTGTCCCGGGAGGGCTACTGATCCCAGCAAGCGGACCTTGGTGGTGGTGCGGGAACTGCTGGCGCGCGGCCTGCTGCTGCATGAGCACGTGGCGCCACTCGGGCGCGTAGGCGCGCGCGTGCGGCGCGAAGGCGCGCGGCGGCGCGGCGCGGCGCGGCGGCGCGCCCACGTAGCGCGGCTTGTACTCCGGCGGCGGCGGCCGCATCTGCTGCTGCGCGCGCAGCATCTGCTGCTGCTGCTGCTGCAACATCTTCGCTTGCTGCTCGCGCGATATGCCCGCCGCCGCGACGCCTGCCAATACGACTATTTTCAAACCTAATGCTTCTGTATTTGAACATTAGACTAGGTTATTGTAACAAAAAGTATTTTAACACGTTCCTAAAGCAAGGTTCAAACGTAGAGGTCAAGTACGACATAAAAAGTTTTCCTTATTCTTTGTTATCCAGTTAAAGATCTGCATATTCGATAGTAAAATCGTAACCAAAACACGCATTGATTGTCATCTTGTTGAAGAAAATAAAAAAGTATTATCAAACACGACCGTAAAAGATCATCGCCGGCCGAGATTCCGATAAACTTAATGTGCAGACGCAACACGCGCCGCTCAGCGAATCCCTACAACTAATTATACCCTGGCCACGCCGCTATTTGCAGACACCGTCGGGCGGCCGGCGATTGCTGCAAGCACCTGTTGAATCGCCCGCTGCTACGACAACTGGTGTCTACATTACAAAATCCATTACAATCATTGGCTTGCGCGCGAGAATCAAGGCCCACTGCCAAATATTGCGTCACGGCCCTTGCCGCTTCGAGAAATCTTCCCCAGCGACACGTAAAGTTGGATACTTCGTGTATTATGTTAAAATATTCCATACACCTGATTTTTTTTAATATATTCCATTTGATTATATTGTATCAGTTTGTCAGTAGTGTTGAGAATGGTTGCGATGGCTAACGTCAAGCAGTACACACTTGTGGACAAGATATTGTGTGATATGCTATGCGAATGTTGACGGAAACATGTGCTGAGGGAGACGTATATTGACAATGATGTTAAACACTGACCGATAAAGGTGTCAGAAGTCTCAGAAGCCTAGCATAGTAGAATAATAGTAATAATTATTATAAGCGATATAAAAATGAAATGTATGCAGTGGTTACCGAGCGGGCCCGGCGCGGCGGCGGGCGGCTGCGCGGCGGCGGCGGGCCGCGCGCGCGCGCCCGGCGAGTAGTTGATGCTCTGCGACTGCGACACCGAGTACGAGTCGCACGCGCTCGCTGCGGAACCACCGAGCATGCCGCTACCGCGGGCGGCCGCTGCTGGCCGGGGCCCTCGCGGGGCGCCGGCCAGCAAACATCGACAGGTTGACAACGAAGATGATCATTATTATTATTATTATTAGTTCAAGCAACATCGCACCCATAGACATCGTCGGCCGCGCATACTCATGAACGAATCGCTCGCCGTACTTTGTAAGGGTGTCAATCTATTTCGCTGTGGATAGGGGTTGATAATAGCCATTTAACTGTTAGGGGAGATTTGAAACGATTCGAACGGCCGGTCCGAAACGAACGCAACCGTTACTACGACAAGTACTCGGTTGAAATTGAATGTTGTCGTATTATATAAAAAAACCTTTCTTCAACCCACGTTTTATCTAGATCGAATTATATCTGCTATAATACACCTAAATGTGATATAGGTAAATATAACAAGCATGACGTAGGCAACGATCTGAAATCTAGTACTTGTGACGTCCGATCGATCCGTCCAACGAGAGAGCGTCGCCGGCAAAGTTCGACAGCCTCACGACCGTCCTGTGCTACGGGTGGCGCGCGACACACCCAACAATGTGTCGCTGTTACGCAACGGTAGTTCAACTTGTCGCAGCCCTTCGCACTAATCAGGAATTAATACGATTACCCGCATCGCATTAGCGAGACAGAACAGTCGCCGAGGGCTCCCCACATGCGGGACTGTCCCGACGCACTACTTAGGCACGGTACGACAATAGATCGACGCTGCGCAGACTATAACAAATAGTTACGACGCGACGAAACACGAGCTCGCAATGAACGAGAAAAACTCTCACATGGAAAGTATCGAATTGTTCGACAAATGCAATATATTTGATAGCGCGCCAAGCGAATCACAACATCCGAGCTGACGAGACAGATGAGCTGCGATACGTCGCCGCTTAACAGGTGATATCATTACGCGGGCACGTACGGGGGACATCGCTCGGCGGACGAGTTTGTGCGCGCAGTCAGAGCAAAGATTTCGATCTATGTCATCCCCGACGCGCGCGCCGCGAGCGCTCCCCGCGCGGCGGAGCGTCAACCTCCCACGTGCCCGCGCCCCGCGCTCGCGCGCCGCCCGGACGCCGGTGCCGCCGGCGCGCCGCTTGTGCCCGCGCCGCACGGCACAATATCGCACCGCCGAAACACGACCGCGCGACGACCAGCGGCGATACGCATACCCTTAGGTACATTGTACCGAGAGTGTTATGAAAAATAAACTGCACGCGACGTAACATTGTTGTTCGCAGTGCCGCTGTGCACTGGTTGATTCATTGAGATGAAATGCAACGTTTCGATCGCGTGATTGATGTCTTATTAGAATTTTGATGATGCATCTCACTTCAACGCGAAAGTATTAACAACAATTCACGAATTCACTAGCAAATCGTCGCACAGTACCGAGTTATATGAAAGTTTGTACAAATCCATCGGGTAGTTTCGGTATGCGCAAAATAGATTACAACGAATGTTTACTTGACCAGCCCAGAAGGGATACGGTGTGTGAAGGGACAAGCGGTGAGACGGCGCCACTTACGCTGGTGGTGCTGCGGCGAGGGCGTCCCCTGGTGCTGGTACGCGGCGTACACGCTCTGCTGCGCGGCGGCCGACGCGAGCCCGCCGCCGCCCACCTGCATGTGCTGCGCCGCGGACACCTGGCCGAACGAGCTGGTCTGTTTATTCATTCAAATCAAACGTATATGTACCCAACTGATGAACACGTCTCAAATGTTCGCCCAGTCCGAGGCAAACCCGCTTACTGGAGCTTTATATGTGGTGGTGAGCAGTGTAGTACTGAGTCAGGCTGACGATACAGATGAGATTTAAAAAAAATATGCCATCATGTCATTACCGCAAGACCTCGTAACAGATTATTCTGTTAAAATTGAATACAAGACATTTCAGTTCGATTTGCATCGCATTTATCGATGCAAATATAATATTTTACTATATTATATTTGCATCGATAAATGCAATGCAAATCAAAATGTAAAAAGAAATTTAAAGAAATTTAAATATATATAAAATTAACGGCTACATATCGGTATCGTATTGGTAAAATTAACTGTGTTTGTAATAGTACATGACATACTAAGGAAGTATAATATGGAAGTATACAGCATATAAGAATTCAGTGTACGTAAACGGAGGTTCGAACGAGCCTTGAGAAAATCGATGCATTCAACGCCACATCTTACTACGAGCGTCTTGGAACAATGTCCTTAATATAGAGCAAATAGTAATTTTGCTCCAAAGCATATTTGAGCACAAACTCAAATGTCATCTTAATGCGTGATTCTGATATTTGCGATATAAACTGATAAGTGATTTCAATGCCCACGTCCGCGTGCCCAACATTTAGATTATGGGTAAACACGTCCTCAAAGGCCATGACCAGCAGTGAGCTGACGCAGTCTCATAAGTGAGGTGTGAATGCTTCTAACGCGATCATAGAGCATATTCGTAATGATTTTTATTTTTTATTTTATTTTATTTTATAAATTATACTCGATACATTTAAAACGATTGTATTGACCGGCGTGCGTGTACGGAGAGCGCAACGAACGTAAACAAAGCAAGTCATATCTGTGGCGATAGAGATATTTGGCACTCATCGTTTCCCACCTACCCTACCCCAGTAACGGACCTGAGACGATACTATAATAACAACGATTACTAAAACCACTGGGTTCTCTCTACCGGCGTCGTTAGTTAAGCGGCGTGATAATATAATAAGCGAAATTAAAATAGCATTAAAGCGGCCCGCCGCGGACCGTGCCGCTGACGGGCGCGGCGACAGACGGCGGCGCGCGGACAAACCTGTTCCGCGCCGTCTGCCGCTCGCGGCGGCCGCTCCCGCGACTTTGCCACTCGCCTGCGACACTACGCGCGTAGCAGCCGCTAAGTGGCACCGCGCGGCCGCCGCGGCCGGACGCGCTAACGGCGTCGCTTGTCTAATAGTGCATCGACATTCCGTGAGACTCACGAAGCAGATATCACTAAACTGCACTAGCCCCTCACATTAAGTACAAAAGACTATTTAATTGACCCAATTAAACATAACAGCACGTTCCGACCGATCTATTATATCCTCAATAGATAATGCCGCGATGGTAATGAGACGACTTCATTAAGTCGATCTGAACGTAGCGTGAGCATCTAAATGTGTAAATATCAATGTAAATACGTAGATTTGATCGATCGGACGAATGCGAAGCTATTAATATAATATTACTGTATCACAAGTCGCCACACGATCGGATGACTTCATGCCAGTAGGTAACTCTCGACTAAGTACTTGATTATTCATTAATTTATATTCGTTACGATTCCTATAAACGTATTAATAAAATAACAATTACTGAGCGATGTTACTTATTAAGTCGAACATATATGCCTGCCTAATACATATACACATACACACACATTATTGCATACACACACATATGTACATACAGATCCACATGCATACATAACATTCATGTATGAGACGTGACGTCACGTCCCAAGTCTACTAAGTGTATAATTATATCGACTACTGGGATATACGAATTTACTCATCATACCATAAACTACATAGAGAACGTATCTATATTATTTACTCTGACATGTAGCCAGATTAATTACATTACACTTTGTCCTATCGTAAATCCGCGCAACAGTTGACGGCGGCGGCGGGTGTTGCGAGTGCGCTGTTCGAAACGATAAGGCTCCCGAAGAGTACCGTTCGCCGGCCGGAGAGTACCGCTGCGTCAGCTCCACTAGCGACGAAAAGAGCTCACGACACACACACACACACACACACACACGCACACACACGTACACACACTCACACACAAGCACACATGCAAAACAATACACTGAGCTATAATACTCCACATTTGATGCGTTCCATAATGTTCCATATTAAAATGGTTATAAAAACAAATAAGGACTTATAGCAGTCTCTCTACATATATGGTGATGGTTCGCTTTTATTTGCGAAAAGCTTTGGCATGTAAACACTGGGACTTATACCACATTATATTATTATCTCATCCCGCCAGGTCCTGTACTGGATAGGCAGAGGGTAACGAGTGTCAACTATCTGTCCTGACGAACGGCTGTACGTCTTCTACATTAATTACTCTCTCTGTGATCTTGTGATTGTGATGTGAGATTGTGATCTCTTTGTGATTACATAAATACACACTTTTAGTTTATTATTATCCTAAATTCTAATGGCCGGGATCGCTACTTTCAAACAAGTTTTAGATCGATTGAGAAGGCGAGCGCCTTGGTAACTCCCTGGAGAAATCAGCTAGTGTTGGAATGACGTCACGGACCTCAGCCCTTGCTAACGGTATATATAGCGCGCCCACGCGCCCGCGTCACGAACTCCCACCACACCGTTTAGGTCAAAGGTAATAACGCTCTCATTTCTCTAGTATTTTTAGCAATAAGGGTATCGCCACCCAAGTATATAAAACTACCTTAAATGTTCAAAGACAAACAATTGTGTGTCAAAATTTTATATGTAACATCCTAAGAAGTCGACAAATTTACTTGCATATATTATTAACAAATTTCTTTTTAGGTGAATTGGTCTGTTTTTGGTCCTAAAACAAAACTTTAAAGAACGTTCAGCCACCGCTAATCAACAGTATGGAACTATATCAACGTGTTGCAAATCACCGAACACACTGTTTCGTCAACGTCAATACTCGCGTGACGTCAATTTGTCGTAACACATTATTTATTCACACACTACGTACGCATCTGCGACGATACGCAAAGGAAACACGAAGTTGACAACAAGCAACGACGTGCCGAGAGATCTGCATAGAAGACGAAATTAAAATAGACGCGTAATTGCAATAGTTGCGGACCTTCTGGATAGTTCTGTAGAACGTTACGTAACGAAAACTCAGAATAGACGTTACCAAAGAGCCTAAAATAGAAATAAGGGGCATTGTACAATTGGTCCCTCTTTTAAGCGACACTTTGACTTAGCAAGATACTTGTGTTCTAAATGTTATGTAAGTGTAGAACGAGCAGTGTGGAAATGTTTAAGTTTTATATAACGAATCGCGCCATAAGAACATAATGTATAGGATGTCCACTGTTCTAATTAAGGGAGTGTGGAGATAGCTGCGGGCGCAGGCGACACGTGGTGCCTCGTACAGGACGCAATCGAACGAGTCCACTCCTTTTTATTTCATTCGAATACTTGTGGTGTCGTCGGCCTAATCATCGCTCCCTACTGGTGTGTCATAACGCCATACATATGCGTTGTTGTATTACTTTATTATAACAAAAAGTATGATGATAATAAAAAAACATATTAGAAAATCATTTCGATTCAAATTTCACAACCACTACGATGTAGCTTATGTTAGGTCATAAAATCTCACGTTCAAACGGCAACATTCACATATTTTCAGCATCGTATAAACAAACTTGCGAAATTGCAAAAAACTACACTATCATTAGTAGTGGCCGCATATCGTACTGAATTATTAGTAATACTCTATTGTTATTCAAGTCGGTTTACTTACGTTAAAAGCGAAGCCTAAATGTGACGGGCGCATTCGTCCGTCGTCCAGATGACAACCTTGCAGGACGCCAGGCGCTGTTAGTATAATTTTAATTCAAACATGTGGCTTTCGACACATGTGCTATTCGCAAAACAATGTATATACGTAAATAGGCAATGTATATAACTACGTACATAATATTTTATGATCAACATGTTCTATATGTGTTTAATACGATAGTCTTCCTATTTTTTTAAATTGTAACTTTGCGCAGTATAGTTCATAACACGTTTAAAAGCTCCCGACTACCTAAGCAAGAGCTATTTACACATACTAATCGGTCCGATAAAACAATGTGAAATAATTTCTTTTCCGAACGGTATTACCGCCGAGAGACCATTATTTTTAAACATAAGCCGTGGTGAAACGGTTACGGCAACGGTTCGTGTGAGCAAAAACGCGGAGAGAATAAGAGTACACATAGCAATGTTGAACGAATTACTCATTAGAGCAATGCATAATAAACGGACATCGATAACATAATCGACGGATACCATATAGGCCAGGCCGTACATGCACAATTACTACGAAGCCCCGACTCGAATTCCTTTGGCGAATATCTGCCATAAATTCAATCTGTCTCAGCAGGCGGCTTTAAAAGCTGCAGTGTTAGAGAAAGACAAAAACGGATAGTCGCAGTCGTCTCGAAGCTCCTCGGCGCTGGTCTCAGAGCGGAGCGGCAGCGCGCGCACGCTATCCCCCGGTCGATACTACACCAGACTCCCATGTTTTTTTATGTCCTTTCACGTCACGAATAACCCAATAAAGAAGACTTCCAATTACTGAGCGCAATTTACGGAATACGCTTTATGACGTATCGTACGACTTAGTACAATCGATAGTACTTAGCAACAAAATCTGTTGTAGCCCTTCCATACGCGATTACAAAATAGTACGCCAAATGATTTACCGTATAGCTCAAACGCAATGCGCGGCGATGAAAATATAATGAGCTGTTATTAACTGAATGTGAGTTAAAAAGTGTAATAAATAATTTGATATTACCTGTTTTATTATACTAAAATGAAAATATGACCCCCGTAAAACACCTCCTAGTGTTGGCCGTAATTACAAAGCACGTACCTGTAGGTTATGATGCGGCTGGCTGAGGTGGAGCTGCTGCTGCTGCGTCATGTGCAAGTGGTCCATCTGCGGCGGCGGCGTAGGACGCGGGCGGTAGTTGCCGTAGCCTCTGTACCGGGCCCAGTCGCCGCCGGTCGCCTGCTGGTGCTGCTCCGCCATGTGTTTCAACGTCTGAGCGGCCGGTGACATTTCACCGCCGCCGTAAGGCCTCGGCGCCGGCTCGCCCTCGGGCGGCTCCAGGCCGCCGACACCGCCGCCGCCGTTGAGCTTCCCGCCGTCGAGATCGAAATCCTTCATGAACTCGGGGTATTCCGATATCTCAGTGATGAGATCTTCGAAGGTGTCGTCGCCGTCGTCTTCGCCGATGAGGTCCGCGAGTCCCGGGAACGCGGAGGCGGCGTCGCGCTCGAGCGCGGCCGCGCACTCGTCCAGGCCGACGAATTCATCGTCGGCCACCTCCGACTTGCACTCCGCCTTGCACTCGCGCTCGCAGTCGAGCGGCGTGGGCACGCGCGGCGGCTGGGCCGGCGGCGGCGAGCCGGACGTCTTCACCGCGTTGGCGAGCGCCTTCACCGTCACGTTCGTAGATATCTGCTGGGGCTGCGAGTCCGCCGCCGAGGTGGTGAACTCCAGCTGTTGCACTATTTCAACGGAGAACTTCGTGAGGCCCTCGCTCGCGCCGCCGCCGCCGCCGCATTGCAATTTCGCCGGCGGCTCGTAATCACCGCAACCGAATTTCTGTTGCTGTAACAAACCGCTAAATTGTTTACCGTTCACTATTATTTTTACAAAGAAAAAGATTTTTATTTATTTACATGTATATGAATATAAATGATGAGCCGTACAATATACACACAAAAATATAACAGATGTTCTACTCGAAGAATATGTCAACGGCAGAGAATTTGCAATGTGCACAAATATCAAAACGAGGCTGCGGCAAACGATATTATTACACGGCTAGAACAATAGAAACAAACTTGCGCCAACCGGACCTTGATACGCGATCACGTGTTCAAACATCGCGGAACGTGTAAGGAGCATAAACAAGTTATGGAATATGCGTTCTCTGGTAAACTCATGCTCCATGTACTATGTGGCAGGCAAGTGTCGACTAATGTTATATCAACTAATGTTTTTCATACATTTTAAAATTAAACTTAACACTAAATTCGGTACAAACGAGCGTTTCGAAAGTTTCTTGAATGCCTATACTTATTTAGTGCATATTTATTAGGATTTCTAGATGGAAAACGACAAATTTAATAATCACATCTACATAATGTTTGTAACTAACGTTTTAATTCAACATAATAAAATACATGTAACCTTGGCGCTCTATTTTTTATTCCCATTCAAAATAATTACTTGTTTACGAGAGTGTTTGAGACCAATTTAGCATTTTTATACTACACTCGACGTACATATGTAAGTTTGAATGAAAAACCTCGTGAGCACGAGCGTCGGAACAGAAACCTACTCCGGCTGGACGATAAGTTGTATTCCGTTGCCGCGCTCGATCGCGCCACTAAGTGTTGTAACTGTGTGGACGCGAGTACAAGTTGATACTACGTGACGTGTCACATGTTAGTAATACAATATTACATATATTTTCCTATTGATCGCGCATTTGAAACTCGAAAGGGGCCCGTAAGTCACTCGTGTCCCCCGTAACTTAAACCGCGTGATGTTAACGAATGTAGACACACTGGAAGCATATTCCAAATTAGCAACATTAACTATGTGACAATAATGTAAGATGTCATATTGAACATGTTTTATATATTGTAATGGTTGCGTAACATCACGTCGGTTACCCCCGAAGAGGTGAGCAGCACTACCACGTTTCGCCTGTTGTTTATCTATCATCGCAGAAAGAGGTGGTGAACCTATTGCCGATCTACAGATAATAAGTATATACAATAATGACCAATACTGAGTATTATAGCAGTAAATAATGTCACTCATATTACACACAAAGTACCTTCACCTACTATAATTTATACCTAGCTTATAAAATATTTATAACATGCAGGGATAGATTACCTATTTAAAAAAATTAAAATACTTAGTATTCCAACGAAATCTTTTGTAAACGGCGAGTTGTGAAAAACATGCTATAACTTTAAATTTGTCACGAAAATCTGTATTGAGCTCGATTAAATACGAAAGCAAGATCTGAAATTATCATTTCACACATTTCGATTAGGGTCTCTATGTACGGTCACCGCGAAAACGTATGAAATCGGCCAAGTAAGTGTGTAAGCATACAATTTGTCAAATGCGAAGGTTTCGTTTTAGACGGCTGTTAGCGGACATGGCAGCGGGTTCGATTACTCAAAGTTTCAGAAATCAGCGCGCGGCCGGAGGTCGTCGCGGTGAGCGGCGCGAGACAATGCGAGGCGTGCGGCGCGTTGTGAAACGAACACTTTGCACAACCGACCGGCCGCGCCTCGCCGCGCGCCTCGTCGAGCGCCTCGCCGCGCGCCGCGCTGATAACCGGCCTCACTGATAAATACACCGTCAATATTTGATCTGCTTTATTACGGGAGAAACTATTCCCTATGTCTACACACGATGTGGACAAACAAAAAAAATACACAATCGTATTAGTCAATTTCTGAAATTCGCAGCAGGTTAAAGTGTATACCTAGTCAGTTACGGATAATTTCTGATTTACGTAAGATCGTGAAATAAGATTAAGTCGTATACATTTCTATGTTCTTGTAAATCATATATTTGGGGGAAATATAAGTTTTCATAACTCTACGCATAATTATAACGCTGCTTGTTTAAATATAATATATTTAAACCTTATTTAAATTAATACACCTTCTAAATATGTTACAAATACTAATAATCACATAATGATAATCACATAATGATTCGTATAAAATAAAAAACAGGGATTTGTTGGAAAATTTTAAATACATGCAAGTATACTATTAATTTTGCACGCTAAAATTAAAAACATATATGTATATTGTAACTTTAAGGATCCATCATACCCAAAAGTCCTTGGTTTGAAAAAGCGCCGTTTGCATAATTGAAAATCGCTCGTTAACCACAACAACTAAAATCCGCAGAGATGCCGTAATACCTGTTTGAATATTAAATAACAATATTGATACTAACCAAATTTCAATAGAATTTAGAAGGCTAAATATTCCTTACCCGATTAACGGCTATCGATTCAGTAAATAAAAAAGAACGATTCAAAATTCGAAAATTAAGTAGATTAAAATTATAAAAAGTGCTTAGCGGAATTGTCTTAATTTTCGAATTACTTTTTTTTAAAATAAGTATCCCAATGATAACGAAATTGTGCCATTAATAAATTCATTATGACTTTAACTATAACTGTGACTTACTATTTAAAAGTATTTTTAATTATCCAAGAATAGTTAACAAAGATTTTTCACGACTGATTTATATAACAGATCACTTATTTATAAATAATCGTTACTTTTGTACGCTTCACATTAGTTTCACTTGCATATATTATGTTCATAATATAACCGAAATTTAAGTTTTACCGAATTAGGTATAGGATGTCCTTCCGCTCTTGATAACAATCTATACTCGTACCTCCTAACACAATTTTAGTTCATATTGCCACAAAAGTGTATTTTTATATTTTTTAAACAACCAATTAATTTGATGATGAAGATTTGTCAGTGACGAAATAATGATAAAAAAGGTGGAGTTTAAATAATTACTATTTTGAAAAACGTGAGACTTGTGGTGTAAAAAAATAATATCACTCTGACACTTGAAAATCATTATGACATCAGGTACTGAAAGTTAGGTTTTGAGACCATCACATTGACATCAGTTATAGAAACTTTGTTAGACTCTCGCGCCTCTTATTCAAATCTAGGCTCGGAGACTACTGGATTTTCTAACTTAGATTTTCTACTAGTGGCTCGATGTCTGTTTTACTGGCCGGTATACAGATACATTCTCAACACTTATTCTATAATCACACGTAAACGTAATTGGTGAAATATGGGAGTGTACTACATATCTCTGCCCACCTCTGCGAGTATTACAGGAGCACGTTTACACTTTAGATTTTAAAACTTCACGTGTTTCTGTTCCACTAAACGTAATTTGACTCAAGAAAATCGAAATGATACTAATAAAAGGAAAAAAAATCTAATACATCGTACTCGTGATTGGTGGAGCTGTAAAAATTTAAATATAGAACTCTTTTTCTAAACGCATTTTATATTTGAATAACGAAGTTTATCTATGTGACATTTAATTGCACGTGACGATGTTAATTCTTGTATAATCCCCGGGCGGCCGGAGTGCGCGCGCGCGCGTAACACGGGACGCGGCGGCAGAGGGTCAAGTCAATTGACGGCGGGTAACGTCCGGCCGCGATCCGGCGCGTCCCCGTACGCCCGCGCGTGTTCTATACTAATGATCGTTTACCGTCTCACATCACCTGCGCCATTTGCAATATTGTATAACGCAATCAAATTGGAAAAATATCCAACCTGCATATATAAAAAAAAAACTATCGTTTCTAAAGCGATTTATGTCAATTACACATTGTGTGCGTTAAAAACATGAGATGATTCTGATGATGATTGAGATGAAATTGTAATGGAAGATTATATAATACTTAGTGGATAGATTTAAGTAATCTCATTTAAGCTGACAACGGAACTTGATAACCCTAACTCGCTGTATTCAATTGATTCATTAAATTGACGATACATTCCATCTAGCAGTACGTATGCAATGACTGAATTCACCAGAAACCAACAATATCAGTTGAGACATTATATTATTAAGTGAAACGACACTCCAACATAACGTACTCTCTGTGCGCTGAACATATGTGACTACAATTGGACCTACTTATGCAAAACAGAATCAACCCACACAATGACAGTTTTGAGAAAAAGCCATTTTTATCGAAATTTTGTATACTGTAAAATTTTAGGTAATTTTTAATAAAATCTATTTACAATATTGCGCAAAATAATCAAAATTGTCAAATCGTTTTGATATTATACAAGGTTTAAAGAAGGTTCATT